>JASVEL010006524.1:0-61318 GCA_032618575.1 Nicotiana noctiflora | reverse complement strand
GAATCCCGTTTTGATTGTCCTTTAATTGGAAAAAACTCCCTTTCTTTACAATATCCCTTCCAAGGATGTAGTAAAACTCGAAAAAGGAGGTGTGACAGCTCTGGCGACTCTGCTGGGGACAAGATTAACCCAGAACCACGAGTTCAGGGTTAGAAATTCGAGCTTATGATAAATTGTTGTATTTTGGCTTTATTATTTGATTTTTTATATGATATATGCTCAATGTGCAAAATGATGATTTTTACTGCTTTGATATTATTTGAACTGTATATATAAATTGTGCCGAAACCCTTCTCTTCTTACCTCCGGGGATGTGCTTACTGGTTAAGACTCCCCTTTCTGTTAAATATCATACCAAAATAAGAAATAGAGGCCGGAAAAGTTACAAAGCCGGACGATCCCGCGGGTCCCCGGTACGTAGCCCCCTCCTCGATCCGAGTTGTCCGCTCGGGTACACAGTCTAGTACCACTGAAAATCAGGATATTGAGCCTAAATTAGGACGATTATTTGCATCATATTTTGGTTTAGGGGACTCAACACAGGGGTTGGGTCCGCCTAGGACAGTTAACCAGATATAATATGACCACCGTAGAGCATGTTACGTGTTGCATTTATCTGCCCTAGGCATGCATGCTGACCAACTTTAGAACGTCAAGGAAGTTAAGAAAAGAAAAAGAAAGGAAAAATAAAGTATAAATTATTTTGTTTACGGTCAAAACTTAAGAGTACAAATATATTTCCTTTTAAAAGCTTGTTTCGCGAAAAGGCAAACATATATAACAAAGAGTCTTCATTTCAGTGAGTTGTCAAAAAGAAAAGGAAAAATACCATTGCTTTAATTTCGAAAGGACTGTTTTGTTACGAATTCGCCCGTGAAAGAACAAAAGATGTTGTTTTTAAATAGTTCGTCAATTGACCGAACTACGCTGGTTTGATTCTCACCGGATGTGAGATACGTAGGCAACCCCCATCGGGTCCAACCACCCCTTTTCAAAATATAGCCTTTTTTGCAAATAATAACGGAATGCTGAGATTTTTAGCTTTGCATCAACGACCACCTTTCGTCTGTTTTAATATTTTGACCGGTTAACCCCTGTCATCTTAAAACCTTCATTTTAGGTTGGGTGTTGAAAAAATCGCATTTTTGAAAAGCCAGCCCGTTCTAGGGATAGTTTTATTTTTGAGTCAAATAAAGGTTTTATTTCATCTAAACCGCCTTAATAAATGTGCAGAATGAGCACAAGTCAGAATACAATCGAAGCCATCATAAACAGGGTCCCTTTAAGTTTGCACATGTAGTGGAACGACTTAGGCAAGCAGGGGCAAGGCACAGTTAAGTTGTACCTAGGAGATCTAGTGGGACTACTCAATATTTTCCCAAGAGGAGACGTCATACGAGCACTAATCTCATTCTGGGATCTGGCACATAATGTGTGCCACTTTTTAGACTTTGAACTCACGCCAACATTGGAAGAACTGGCCGGATATATCGGGAGACCAAAAGTCCCTATGAGGGAACAATATCTCATTGCACTAAGGGTCGTGACAACACATAGGTTTTTAGACACCGTGAAGATCCTCAGAACTGTACACAACCCATATTTACCAGAAGGATTTTGCACTTTGGCATTTCTATATGATAAATGCGGTCATTATGGGGGGTTCAACAAACTTGAGAGCAAAATCTGCAGTGGGGAAAACTGGCTGAAATGGGAAGAACGCAGGCGCATCGCTTTTATGATAGCTTTCTTAGGCTTACTGGTGTTTCCCAAGAAGGACGGGAATATCAATATACAAGTGGCAGGGGTCGTCAGCACTTTAATCAAGCAAGACAATAGTACTTTGGCACCTATGATAATAGCGGACATCTCTCGCGCCCTCACTCTTTGCAAAGCTGGAGGGGTTTTCTTTGAAGCTTGTAATGTGTTGCTCCAAATGTGGATGATCGAGCACTTATGCCATCGCCCGCAGTTCAAGAGGTATGGTTCATCGGAAAAAACCTGTATAGAGGAATTCCCTACAAGGGTTGAGGGATACAATTTGCCAGAGGGGATCACCTGATGGATAAAACTCCTGCGTTCGATTCCAGCCAGCAAAATAGAATGGACATTTGGTTGGCTACCCATGGACGAAGTCCTATACATGTCGGCCACAGAATCATATTTATTGCTGATGGGTCTCAACATCATCCATCCCTATGCACTATACCGAGTATTGAGACAGTTAGGGCGGTGCCAAATAGTCCCAAAAGAAGAAGACCTCAGCAGACAAGTGGTCGAAATTGGGCCTAGTGGACATTTCCCTGAAACATTAGTCTGAAAAATTTGGAATGAGTGTCAAACCCTGAAGATAGACACTCGTGTGCGAGATCGAGCCGGAGGCGAAGTATCATCAGAATACACTGCATGGTACAACAGAGAACTTGAGCACCAAAGGCCCACTAAAAAGCCTCACCTCAAAAATTTTGCCGAATCATCATAGGAACAGTGGGATTGGTTAGCAAAGGAAGAAGGTTACATGGCAAAGATTGGCAAGATAGAACAACAGGTCCAGGACCTTAAATTCAAAAAGAGTATGCAAGCTGCTGCCGACGAAGGGGTCAAAAAGAAATTGACTCAAGAAAACAACACTCTCAAGGCTTGAATCTGGCGGATCATAAAAGAAGCCAATAACTAACCAAGGAGTCGATCTGATCGAAGGTTGATAGACGGATTGATCCAACAGCTCAAGCAAAGCCAAGAGAAGTTGGAGAGGTCCGAGGCTAGCAGGAAAAGGATGCAGGTTAGATGGGAGAAAGGTACAACGGAATGAAGGGAGTACTTGCAGCAGGTCAAGAGGGGTAATTACAACGGAACGAAGAATGCAGGTTAGATGGGAGAAAGGTACAACAGAACGAAGAGACAAATTCCACTCTTCAAGAATGGGTCTGCAGACAAGCTCGTGAAGCTAGGAAGGACAGGAAACGATATTACGACATGATGGCCCAGATGGAAGAACAAATGAAAAAATTCCAAGATCGGATTGCAGACAATGCGCGAGTATTGGGGTTGAAAAACCGGCAGATAGAATAGTTGTTTAGAGAAAGGGACGACATTCGGGAAATGATCGACGAGATTGGGCACTACATTCACATGAGATGCCTATCATGCGAACAGATGCCCCGGGATGCCCTCTTCTCCTCCATCATGGATTATGTCCATCAAATTATGGGGGAATTGAAGAATCTGCAAAGAGGTCTTACACCAAGGCCCGCGGCAAGGCAGAACGATGCCTCGCGGGCACCAAAACTCAAGGCCCTAATGTACCCTTAGTCCAAGTCTTTTACTTTTCAAAGTATGTCGTCTTCGTATTGAATTTATGTTGTTAGTATGAAAAATGGCCGGTTTGTAATCACAACGTTTTCAATAAATAAATTGGTTCCTGAAATTTTGTGTTTTATTTTGTTTTGCACGAACTACGCTGGGTCTGATTCACGCGGGGACATGATACGTAGGCAATCCACATAAGATTCGACCACCACTAACAATAAAATAGAAAAATGAAATAAAAATGGAAAGTTTGAAGATTCCAAAGACAAGCTGGGATGACGCATGCAAGACATGTTAGAAAGGATTAATTGATTAGGAAACATTGCATTCCAATATGTGATTACTAAATCTGTGAAATCCTAATACTAACGAGTTTGTTGTTTAATAATCCTTACCAGTCAGTTGTTAGTACGTTCTGGCACCACACTGATATCCAACTAGATCTAAAGGACCCTTAACTTTAAGCATGACTACTTCTGAGCACAACGTCGAGGAAGAGAGGCCTACTAGCCAGTTATTGAAAGAGGTCATGGATAAGACAGAACGGATATGATTGGAAATGAGTGCGATGCACTTGGTTTGGGAAAAAGCACAGAAGATCCTTGAATTACCGCTCAATCCTACAGCAGGACATGCTCCAGAATACCTGCACCCAGGCCCTTCAATGAACATACCCAGTCATCACTATTATCAGGGGAGAAGCCCCTATGACACCCAAGCTCCACCACTTAACCAGCATTTCCCACCACCAAGCACTCCTGTTTTTATGGGACCCCCGCCAGCCACACTACAAAGATCAAATAGCGAGTCATTATTCCTAGCTCATAATACTCAGTATTATCCCCAGAACCTACCTTCAATGCACCGAAACCTCACAACCCTCGCATGGAAATCGCAACAGAGCATGAAAGGCCGGCAAAAGCCCTGGAACAAGATGATATGATAAGAAAGGTCAGAAGTATTGAGCAAACCCTCAGAAGTATGCACGGGTTGGGCAATCAGGTCAGTGTGGCCTACAAAGATCTGTTTCCCTTCCCCGATGTTCAATTGCCGGCGGGATTTAAAATGCCAAAGTTTGATCTATATGAGGGACATGGTGATCCAATGGCACATCTGCGAGGGTTTTATAGCAAGATGAGAGGAGCAGTTAGGAGAGATGAGCTGCTGATAGCATATTTTGGTCAGAGTTTAAGCGGGTCGGCGCTTGAATGGTACACTAGGCAAGATCCTAGCAGATGGTACACCTGGGATGATCTGGCCCAAGCATTCGCCGCTCATTTTCAGTACAATCTTGAGATAGTTCCCGACCGTCTCACACTACTGAGGACAGTCAAGAAACCCGAAGAAACTTTCCGCGAGTTTGGTTTTTGGTGGTGTCACGACCCGGATTTCCCCCCAACATTGGGATCGTGATGGCGCCTACTCGTGGTAGCTAGGCAAGCCACTGAATTCATACTATCCTATTTTTAATACAATTTCATAATTTATTTATCAACAAACCATAACTTTAATTAAATAAGTGCGGAATACTTTATCGAATTAGAAATAACTAGTCACAAGGTAAAAATCATACTGAAATTCTCTACCCAAGACATGGAGTCACCAACTCACGAACTACTATGGAATACTACATATAAAAGTTTGAAAGAAATATAGCATAATTCTATTTGTCTCGGAACAATGAGACTATAGTTAATAACATAAATAAAGAGAGAGACGCCGGGCTTGCGGACGTCTGCAAGCTACCTTGGTCTCAAATGTGATCAACTCCCACGCAATCTATTTACTGCTGCTGCTGCTCCTGATCGTAACCTGGACCTGTGCAAAAACGCACAGAAGTGTAGCATCAGCACAACCGACCCCATGTTCTGGTAAGTGCCTGGCCTATCCCGGCGAAGTAGTGACAAGCCTAGGACCAGACACCCACATAAACCTGTGCAGTTGCAATATATATATATATATATATATATATGTACATAAACATTTATAAGGAAATACTCTACTCTGCAATAACAACCAATAACTCATAATATCCAGATTAATCTAATCAACAGAATTAAGTCTTACTTTCGTGTCTCAATTCTTTACTTTTCTTTTCTTATCTTGTGGTAGGCGTACCACCCGCTCCCAAATATATCAATAGGCTACCGGCAACTATGGCCAATGCCAAGATTCAAATCACTTTGTGGTCGGCGTGCCACACGATCCCATTTCTTATCATAAAAGTGGTTGGCGCGCCACACGATCCCAATTCTTTAATATATATATTACCACAATTAACAAGAATTGACCAAGTAATAACACAATAAGGAATATCTCAAAAGAACTCAACAATTAACAACGGTTAATAAGTTCACATGGAAAACAAAGTATAATGGAAACACAAGTAATATCAAGTCAAGGAATAGCAAATAGTTGCACGGCATCACCCAAATAAAATATAATGGAAAAACAAGTAATATCAAGTCAAGGAATAGCAAATAGTTGCACGGCATCACCCAAATAAAATATAATGGAAAAACAAGTAATATCAAGTCAAGGAATGGCAAATAGTTGCACGGCATCACCCTTCGTGCTTTTACTCTCATCCTCACCAAATAAGCAAATAAAGTGCACGGCATCACCCTTCGTGCTTTTACTCTCATCCTCACCAAATAAGCAAATAAAGTGCACGGCATCACCCTTCGTGCTTTTACTCTCATCCTCACATCCATAATACGACATGATCCTTCGTACATGGTTCAATAACAAGGCACGGTATGATCCTTCGTGCATAATCAATAAAACATGGCACGACATTAACCTTCGTGCATAAATAATAAAACATGGCACGACATCACCCTTCGTGCATTATCACTCTTCCTCACCCAAATAACAATCACGGTTAAGGGCAGAGAAAGAAAACAACAAATCATGAACCGTCCCGGCAAGGGACACAATAATCATTCTACAACCCGGCAAGGGTTCAACAATTTATCTTCAAAATATCTCACAACAAATATCAACAACGACTCACGGTCATGCTAGACGCTAGTGTATGGATGCTCGTCACCACAACCCATACACCGCACTCGATCACATAGCACATAATCCTATTCCCTCAAGCTAGGAGAGAACAAACACTTACCTCGAATGTTTATGAACAATTCAATCCGTGGCAATGCTTTTTCCTTTCAAATTTGGCTCCAATCCAATCGTATCTATACACAATTGATTTAATATCATCAATACTACTCAACAAACTAATTCATAAGGCTAATTACAACTTTTACAACATTCTGCCCCGGAATAGTGAATTTCGACCCCGGGCCCACATGGTCGGAACTCGGGGTTCGGACCAAAATCCGGTTACCCATCCCCCAACGAGTTCATGTATATGATTTGTTTCAAAATCGGACCTCAATTCGAGGTCCAATTTCCCAATTTATGAAAAACCCTATATTCTAACAAAAACAAGAAATTCTACCATGAAAACCTTTGATTTCTATTGAAAAACATGTTTAATGATGTTAGGAATTGAAAGAATTAAGTAAAAAGTGACTTACAATTGTTTTGAAGAAGGAATCTGTGAAGAATCGCAAATGGGTGTTTTTGGTTTGTAAAAAGTGAAGAAATGAACTGAAAATCGTGTTTTACAGGTCTCCGTGTTCGCATTTGCGAACATGGGTTCGCAATTGCGAACCCCGACCAATTTCTGGAGTTTGAAAAATAAGCTAAGGCTGGGAAGTTCGCATTTGCGAACATTTATTCGCATTTGCGAAGTCTAGGCGGTTACTGCGGATTTTGCATTTGCGAAATAAGGTTCGCATTTGCGAACCAGCAGGCTTCTGGGCTTCTTCGCAATTGCGACACATTCTTCGCAATTGCGAAGACAGGCAATTACTGAAGGCCTCGCATTTGCGAGGTTAAGTTCGTAATTGCGAACTATGGTCCAGGTGTGCCAGTGTCGTATTTGCGACACTTTGTTCGCATTTGCGAACTTGGTTGGTTCTGGCAGGCATCGCATTTGCGATAATGGGTTCGCATTTGCGAACCCAGCCTTGAACTGCCTTCTTCTCATTTGCGAGAAATTCTTCGCAAATGCGAAGCCAACAGCTGGGTGAAAAACCAGCAGTGGATAAACTCAGAAATTGATCCTACGGCCTATCAAATCTTTACCCGAGCCCCCGGGCTCCAAACCAAACATGTACACAACCTCAAAAACACATTATGAACTTGTTCGTGCGATCACATCGCCAATATCACATCGTTTTCATCAAATCAAGCCTCAAATTCATGATTTTCATACTTTTGGTTTTCAAAACTTTCAAACTTGGAACTCAAGGTCCAAAACATCTCAAACGACATCCGAATGTCACCAAACTTTACAGAAATCACATATATAATATTTAAGACTTGTACCGGGCGTCGGAAACAAAATACGAGCCCGATACCCAGGTCAATTAATTCATTTCCTTTAACAATTACATCAAAAACAATTTTATAGAACAATTCATAACTTGGGCTCTAGGCCTCGGAATTCGACTCCGGACGCATGTCCAAGTCCCATATTTTCCTACGGACCTCTCAAGACCATCCAATCTCGGGGCCCGGGTCCGTTTACCAAAAATGTTGACCGAAGTCAACCATATCAATATTAATATCATTTTTATCCAAATTTCTCATAAAATTCATATTTTCTATCACAAAAATCTTTCCGGCTACAAGCTCGGATCATGCACGTAAATCGAGGCAACATGGAATGAGGTTTTCAAGGCCTCAGAAGCTCGAAATGATTAATAAAATAAGTGATGACCCTTTGGGCCGTCACAATCTCCACCTCTAAAACAACCGTCTGTCCTCGAACGGACAAAAGAAAGAAGTACCTGAGTCAGGAAACAAGTGTGGGTAGCGGCTCCGCATATCAGACTCGGACTCCCAGGCCGATGCCTCAGGAGGCTGACCTCTCCACTGAACACGCACAGAAGAATAACTCTTCGACCTCAACTATCGAACCTGCCGGTCTAGAATGGCCACCGGCTCTTCCTCGTAAGATAGATCATTGTCCAATTGGACAGTACTGAAGTCTAACACATGTGTGGGATCGCCGTGGTATCTCCGAAGCATAGATACATGAAAAACTGGATGCACGACCGATAAGCTAGGCGGCAAAGCTAATCTGTAAGCCACCCCTCCCACTCTGTCTAGAATCTCAAATGGACCAATATACCTAGGGCCGAGCTTGCCCTTCTTCCCGAACCTCATCACGCCCTTCATAGGCGACACTCGGAGCAATACTCGTTCACCAATCATGAAAGTTATATCTCGAACCTTGCGATCTGCATAGCTCTTTTGTCTAGACTGAGCTGTGCGAAGCCTATCTTGAATAATGTTGACCTTATCTAAGGCCTCCTGGAATAAATCTGTACCGAATAACCGAGTTTCTCCCGGTTCAAACCATCCAACCGGAGAACGACACCACCTACCATAAAACGCTTCATAAGGAGCCATCTGGATGCTCGATTGATAACTATTATTATAAGCAAACTCTGCCAAAGGCAGGAATTGATCCCATCAGCATCTAAGGTGACCTGATTAGCACCTCCTCGCCGAACCGTGTCTCTAAGGTCACATAAATAGGAATCATTATATTGTTGATCGTGGATACGCTCCAATAATGAAGAGCGAGCGATCGCACAAGCTAGTGCTCGACTAGGCTCAGAAATATCCAACCTCACAAATCGATTGGCCAAGGACTGAACATCCAAAGCAATTGGCCTCTGATTGACTGGAATATAAACAAGACCGCCCATACCGGCTGACTTCCTACTCAAAGCGTCAGCCACCACGTTTGCTTTTTCCCTGATGATATAAAAAGGTGACATCATAATCTTTCCGCAATTCCAGCCACCTTCTCTGCCTCAAATTCAACTCTTTTGTTTAAACAAATACCGAAGACTCTTATGATCGGTGTATACTTCACATACTACACCATACAATTAATGCCTCTAGATCTTCAATGCGTGAATAATCGCCGCCAATTCTAGATCTGCACTGGGTAATTCTTTTCATGCATCTTCAACTGCCTCGAAGCATAGGCAATAACCTTGCCATCCTGCATTAACATTGCACCAAGCCCAATACGGGAAGCATCACAATAATCAGTATAAGGTCCCGTACCTGTGGGTAAAACCAATACCGGTGATGTGGTCAAGGCTGTCTTGAGCTTTTGAAAGCTCGCCTCACATTCATCCGACCATTCAAATTGAACACCTTTCTGTGTCAATCTTGTCAGTGGGGTTGAAATAGATGAAACCCCTCCACGAATCGCCGATAATAACCCGCTAACCCTAAGAAACTCCGAATTTCTGTGGCTGATGTCAGTCTAGGCCAGTTCTTGACTGCCTCAATCTTCTTCGGATCAACCTGAATACCTGCTGCCGTCACAATATGACCCAGGAATGCAACTGAACTTAGCCAAAATTCACACTTCAAAATTTTTGCATATAGTTGGCTATCTTTCAGAGTCTGCAAAGTCACTCTGAGATGTTGCGCATGCTCCTCATGACTGCATGAGTATGTCAATATGGAAACAATGAAGACTACAACGAACAAGTCTAAATAAGGCACGAACACACTCATGCGTATGCACATATCCATGACTCTGAAGTCTGGCCATAAGAGTTATTATTAAATTACAACATTGTCAATTAACCCCGTTATCAAATACCTTATTCTACAAATCCCACTTTACTCAGAATGAGGTATGGTGACCTCGTGATTATTTTCCCGAATTAATGCGTCATATTTATCCTTACCCGGTGCTCGTCTCAAAGGCTAAGCTCAACGGTTTCAAAATAGAAATGGCTAAATATGAATAGAAACTATACAAGAATTGTCAAATAGTCCTAACGGACATGACTCTTATTTATGAATGCGATACGAAAATATTAATTCATAAAAGAAGAATTTTAAACACATAAACTCTTACTACCAGGACCCAATCCTCATATGATATCCACCGCATCTTGAAGCTCGGCTTAGAAATATTTCACATTATGCCAAAAATTGGAGGATCTCATCCTCAACTCTGAATCACAGTGCTTGCACATCATATCATCTGAAATTTTTCATTTCCTTTCTTTCTTCCTTTCAATAATTGTCCGTCAAAGATAATCATGACATAAAATGAACCCTCATACTGATAGGGCACACAATTAACGATTAAAATTAGTTATTCCGAGAATTATATCAAAACCCACTGTAATAAGTAATATAAAGTCACTCTTAGTCTCATGGATATTTAGTGACTAACACCTAATAATAGGGATGTCTATCCTCATGTAATATCTCAACGGGAGTATTTCCCTAAGCAGTATGATTATGATGCTCGCTCATGAATGGAGCATGTTAAACAGACTCGCCTAAATTTTCTTTCAAAAACCAAATCAAATTAAGGGAAAATTATTCTGTTTATAACAATCTGAATTATACACGTGATGACACCATCTGGTGTAGTGACCTCCCTCGTACCATAAATATTATATCAATGGTTGGGTCTCCACCTCTAGGATTTTCATCTCCACCTCTAACATCCTGACCTATACATTTGGTTGGCCATGTAGGATAAATATTAACTACAATGGAGCGCGTAGCCTGAGTGCTTTCCTAAAATTATATTTCTCCAAAATTCCACATTCACAGCAATTCCTTTAAGGCTCAGTTAACTTGTTGTTCATGAAAATATATATTCGGACACAGTCATTGTGACCTGGTACAACCGTTCAGATCGCATATACTACATATTGCAGAGAATCTCGGGGGTGACGTCTTCGGAACATTTTCTTAAAATAGAGTTTAGTAGATAGCGTTGCGTTGGCCGGCTTGCCCTCTTCGTAGGCTTGTCACAAACATCGACGGCCAATTTTCTCTTTTGCTATGTTGGCTTAACACTGCTAAGCTACCCCTTTTACTCATATACTCTTCGTCATTCTCTGGGGGCGATTCTTACCCCACGAAAAAAAACCAACCTTAAATATGTATAAATTATTTGGAGGACATTTCCATACCATATATATACATTCCAATAACTCATCATATTTGTCCTTCACAACTCCATCACATCGACCGGACGTCTAGGTCCGTTGAAACCCAACACGATTTATTAGGTGATCTCCTGATATAATTGCATCTTCCGTTGGGACCATAACTAGTGTGGTAAATACATTATCTTCCCACTACTTCTGTTTGCCCTCCGTAGCACAGTAAAATAAACCCCCTCGCATTCGACTATTCCCACGTTCTATAATTCCTCATAACAACGGTCAAGCACGATCCTGTGAGTTCTCAAAAGATGCACCGCTGAAAGTGGTAGGGAAAAGTTTGGTGAAACATATCCGTCCTCCGTAAAACTTTTGAAGGCATAGTTGATCTATCACCAGCATGTGCCATTGTCGGCTGAAGAAGCAGTACATGCCTTCGCCGTTCGTGGGAAGACAAGAGTAGAAATTCAACTTAACATTTTGAAGAACAAATTCGCACGATAAGAAAGAACAAATGAGAAACTTTTTCCTAACTCAATAGACTCTGGAGGACAACTACAGACGTCTCCGTACTTACCTCTCAAACTCTACTAAGCTTGTTCGTGAGTGGTGAGACCTATGTAACCTAGAGCTCTGATACCAACTTGTCACGACCCGGATTTTCCCCCAACATCGGAATCGTGATGGCGCCTACTCGTGGTAGCTAGGCAAGCCACTGAATTCATACTATTCTGTTTTTAATACAATTTCATAATTTATTTATCAACAAACCATAACTTTAATTAAATAAGTGCGGAATACTTTATCGAATTAGAAATAACTAGTCACAAGGTAAAAATCATACTGAAATTCTCTACCCAAGACATGGAGTCACCAACTCACGAACTACTATGGAATACTACACATAAAAGTTTGAAAGAAATATAACATAATTCTGTTTGCCTCACTTGAGAAATACTCCCAGAAAATTCAAAAATAAAAATAGCTTCGTGTTGGGTATGATTTTTGTGATTTTGTGTTATTTTATCTTCCGTGTGCACGTTTATTTACTTAAATTAAAAATACAAAAAATATACGCTAAGTTTTGCATTTTTAGTGTTTGATATCGAAGTCATGTGATTTACATTTAAGTGATATGTAATTGTGTGGGATAATTGTATGCATATATATATATATATATATATATATATATATATATATATATATATATATATATATATATATATGTACATAAACATTTATAAGGAAATACTCTGCTCTGCAATAACAGCCAATAACTCATAATATCCAGATTAATCTAATCAACAGAATTAAATCTTACTTTCGTGTCTCAATTCTTTACTTTTCTTTTCTTATCTTGTGGTAGGCGTACCACCCGCTCCCAAATATATCAATAGGCTACCGACAACTATGGCCAATGCCATGATTCAAATCACTTTGTGGTCGGCGTGCCACACGATCCCATTTCTTATCATAAAAGTGGTTGGCGCGCCACACGATCCCAATTCTTTAATATATATATTACCACAATTAACAAGAATTAACCAAGTAATAACACAATAAGGAATATCTCAAAAGAACCCAACAATTAACAACGGTTAATAAGTTCACAAGGAAAACAAAGTATAATGGAAACACAAGTAATATCAAGTCAAGGAATAGCAAATAGTTGCACGGCATCACCCAAATAAAATATAATGGAAAAACAAGTAATATCAAGTCAAGGAATAGCAAATAGTTGCACGGCATCACCCAAATAAAATATAATGGAAAAACAAGTAATATCAAGTCAAGGAATGGCAAATAGTTGCACGGCATCACCCTTCGTGCTTTTACTCTCATCCTCACCAAATAAGTAAATAAAGTGCACGGCATCACCCTTCGTGCTTTTACTCTCATCCTCACCAAATAAGCAAATAAAGTGCACGGCATCACCCTTCGTGCTTTTACTCTCATCCTCACATCCATAATACGGCATGATCCTTCGTACATGGTTCAATAACAAGGCACGGCATGATCCTTCGTGCATAATCAATAAAACATGGCACGGCATTAACCTTCGTGCATAAATAATAAAACATGGCACGGCATCACCCTTCGTGCATTATCACTCTTCCTCACCCAAATAACAATCACGGTTAAGGGCAGAGAAAGAAAACAACAAATCATGAACCGTCCCGGTAAGGGACACAATAATCATTCTACAACCCGGCAAGGGTTCAACAATTTATCTTCAAAATATCTCACAACAAATATCAACAACGACTCACGGTCATGCTAGACGCCGGTGTATGGATGCTCGTCACCACAGCCCATACACCGCACTCGATCACATAGCACATAATCCTATTCCCCCAAGCTAGGAGAGAACAAACACTTACCTCGAATGTTTATGAACAATTCAATCCGTGGCAATGCCTTTTCCTTTCAAATTTGGCTCCAATCCAATCGTATCTATACACATTTGATTTAAAATCATCAATACTACTCAACAAACTAATTAGGCCATATGTGACCCCCGTTATACTATTTAACTATAAATGACCCTACCGTTTGTTCCCAGGTTTTATAATGACCCTCTAACGTTAAATGACACATTTAAAATTCGGAAAAGGGTCATATATGACCCTCTACTATCTAAATTAGGCCATATGTGACCTCCGTTATACTATTTAACTATAAATGACCCTACCGTTTGTTCCCAGGTTTTATAATGACCATCCAACGTTAAATGACACATTTAAAATTTAAATATCCATGTGGCAATCGCTGATTGGGCTAATTAAACCCACCCCATTATTTTTATTTAATCCAGACCCGGTTTACTTTACCCGACCCGACCCGGATAAGATTTTTGGACATAATATCATCTTCTTCTTTTTTAAGTTTAGGGAGCACTGTTTTATTGTTTATGTAATATAGTTCTCTTTTTATTATATTTCAAAAATAATATAGTAAAGTAAATGTTTTATTTTAATTTTAAAACTAGACAGCTTAGCATTCTAATTTTGTTCTTAAGGATGCTAAGCTCTGTCTAGTTTTAAAATTAAAATAAAACATTTACTTTACTATATTATTTTTGAAATATAATAAAAAGAGAACTATATTACATAAACAATAAAACAGTGCTCCCTAAACTTAAAAAAGAAGAAGATGATATTATGTCCAAAAATCTTATCCGGGTCGGGTCGGGTAAAGTAAACCGGGTCTGGGTTAAATAAAAATAATGGGGTGGGTTTAATTAGCCCAATCAGCGATTGCCACATGGATATTTAAATTTTAAATGTGTCATTTAACGTTGGATGGTCATTATAAAACCTGGGAACAAACGGTAGGGTCATTTATAGTTAAATAGTATAACGGGGGTCACATATGGCCTAATTTAGATAGTAGAGGGTCATATATGACCCTTTTCCGAATTTTAAATGTGTCATTTAACGTTGGAGGGTCATTATAAAACCTGAGAACAAACGGTAGGGTCATTTATAGTTAAATAGTATAACGGGGGTCACATATGGCCTAATTTAGATAGTAGAGGGTCATATATGACCCTTTTCCGTTGATTTAATATCATCAATACTACTCAACAAAATAATTCATAAGGCTAATTACAACTTTTACAACATTCTGCCCGGAATAGTGAATTTTGACCCCGGGCCCACATGGTCGGAACTCGGGGTCCGGACCAAAATCCGGTTACCCATCCCCCAACGAGTTCATGTATATGATTTGTTTCAAAATCGGACCTCAATTCGAGGTCCAATTTCCCAATTTATGAAAAACCCTATATTCTAACAAAAACAAGAAATTCTACCATGAAAAACTTTGATTTCTATTGAAAAACATGTTTAATGATGTTAGGAATTGAAAGAATTAAGTAAAAAGTGACTTACAATTGTTTTGAAGAAGAAGGAATCCGTGAAGAATCGCAAATGGGTGTTTTTGGTTTGTAAAAAGTGAAGAAATGAACCGAAAATCGTGTTTTACAGGTCTCTGTGTTCGCATTTGCGAACATGGGTTCGCAATTGCGAACCCCGACCAATTTCTGGAGTTTGAAAAATAAGCTAAGGCTGGGAAGTTCGCATTTGCGAACATTTATTCGCATTTGCGAAGTCTAGGCAGTTACTCGGGATTTCGCATTTGCGAAATAAGGTTCGCATTTGCGAACCAGCAGGCTTCTGGGCTTCTTCGCAATTGCGACACATTCTTCGCAATTGCGAAGACAGGAAATTACTGAAGGCCTCGCATTTGCGAGGTTAAGTTCGCAATTGCGAACTATGGTCCAGGTGTGCCAATGTCGCATTTGCGACACTTTGTTCGCATTTGCGAACTTGGTTGGTTCTGGCAAGCATCGCATTTGCGATAATGGGTTCGCATTTGCGAACCCAGCCTTGAACTGCCTTCTTCGCATTTGCGAGAAATTCTTCGCAAATGCGAAGCCAACAGCTGGGTGAAAAACCAGTAGTGCATAAACTCAGAAATTGATCCTACGACCTATTAAATCTTTACCCGAGCCCCCCGGGCTCCAAACCAAACATGTACACAATCTAAAAAATACATTATGAACTTGTTCGTGCGATCACATCGCCAATATCACATCGTTTTCATCAAATCAAGCCTCAAATTCATGATTTTCATACTTTTGGTTTTCAAAACTTTCAAACTTGGAACTCAAGGTCCAAAACATCTCAAACGACATCCGAATGTCACCAAACTTTACAGAAATCACATATATAATGTTTAAGACTTGTACCGGGCGTCGGAAACAAAATACGAGCCCGATACCAAGGTCAATTAATTCATTTCCTTTAACAATTACATCAAAAACAATTTTATAGAAAAATTCATAACTTGGGCTCTAGGCCTTGGAATTCGACTCCGGACGCATGTCCAAGTCCCATATTTACCTACGGACCTCTCGGGACCATCCAATCTCGGGGCCCGGGTCCGTTTACCAAAAATGTTGACCGAAGTCAACCATATCAATATTAATATCATTTTATCCAAATTTCTCATAAAATTCATATTTTCTATCACAAAAATCTTTTCGGCTACAAGCTCGGATCGTGCATGTAAATCGAGGCAACATGGAATGAGGTTTTCAAGGCCTCAGAAGCTCGAAATGGTTAATAAAATAAGTGATGACCCTTTGGATCGTCATAGGTGGAGAGAGCAAGCGGCCAGGGTAGATCCTCCCATAAGAGAGGGAGAGATGGTGGAATATTTCTTACAAACATTGGACCCAACCTACCATGGTCACTTGGTGACAACGGTTGGAAAGACGTTTAATGAGGTGGTGAAAATAGGGGTCATGATAGAAGAAGGACTGAGGTCCAACAAAATTCTGAGCTACTCAACACTCAAAGCCACAACCCAAGTTATTCAAAGTGGTACAGGGGGAGCGCTGGGCATAACGAAAAAAGAAGAGGTCGCTACGGTGGAAGCAGGCAATTGGTCCTGGGCCAACAGATCATACTATAACCAACCCAGACCCCACACTCCAAATTATCCATATTCCTCACACAACCCACCACAATACTACTATCCTCCACAGGAACCACATTTTTCCGTGCACCAAGCACAAACAAACACTCAACTACCGGTTCTCCCATAATGGCGTGCACCAGATCCCCAAAACGCATATGCACCTCCTTAGAACACCTATCCACTTCCACAGAACACATACCCACCACCCCAGAATGCTTATCCTCCACCAAGGGCCTACAGGAACCCTCTGGGAGTAGGTTTTTGTGGAAATCAAGCTTCTAAAAATGACAGGATACAGAGGCAAAGATCCTTTACTGAATTGGGAGAAACCTATATCGCCTTGTTCCGCAAATTAAGGCAGGTAGGTTTGTTAAGTCCTGTCGAGCTTAGGATGTCAAATCCCCCGCCCCAGAATGTGGACCAATCAAAAAGCTATGAATACTGCTAAGGAATGTTAGGGTATGACACCGAGAAGTGTTGGAGATTGAATCATGCGGTACAAAATCTCATTGATACCCATAAGATTGAGGTCCAAACACTAGAAGCGCCCAACATCAATCAAAACCCATTGGCAGTGCACCACAAGGCTCATATGATTGAGTTCGTGCATGAAGGAGGAGAGTCGAAAAAACCATCACAAACAGTGATGATGATCCGGGCTACTCCAAAAGAAAAGATGATCGGTAAGGAAGCAGAGAGGTAGGTGTGGAGAAGGTAGAGGTTGAACCTGCAGTGATATTGGAAAAAATGCAGACATTACTCTGAAGAAATCAGAAGCCACCAAAGTGGTAGTATCGGGAGCATCATCAGCACCCGTATTTGTTGTAAAGGGAGTTTACCGGGAACCAGTCATTGTCAAGCCAGTAGTCCAACTGCCAGTAATTAGCAACAAGGCTGTACCTTGGAAGTATGAGAAGGCAGTGGTAATGTACAAAGGCAAGCAAGTGGAGGAAGAGATATGTGAGGCTCAGGGGTTGACTCGTTTAGGGAGATGCTTTGCTCCCATTGAGTTAAGAAAGCCTAGTTCAGCAGTGACGAAGAAGCCAGTAACGCAAGAAGAAGCCGAGGAGTTTTTGAAGAAAATGAAGGCATAAGATTACTCCATTTTGGAGTAATTAAGAAAGACTCCACCTCAAATTTCATTGTTGTCTTTGCTGATTCATTCCAATGAACACTGCCAGACACTAATGAAAATTCTGAACGAGGCTCACGTACCGGACAAAATCTTGGTAAATCACTTGGAGAAGATGGTGCAGAAAATATTCGAAGTAATCGGGTGACCTTTTCTGATATTGAGTTGCTGATAGAGGGTACAGAACACAACAAAGCCTTGTATGTGACCGTGAAATGCGAAGACTCGGTGGTCACCCGAGTATTGGTTGATAATGGGTCAAGTTCCAACATCTGCACTTTGGCTACTTTGAACAAGTTGAAAGTTGATCATAACCGGATTCACAAGAACAACATCTATGTCCGAGGTTTCGATGGAGGTGGTACCAACACGGTGGGTGACATCATACTGGAATTAACCATTGGTCCAGTAGAGTTCACCATGGAATTCCAAGTGGTTGATGTAACAGTATCATACAATCTTCTACTTGGGCGACCTTGGATCCATGCTGCCAAAGCAGTACCTTCTACATTACACCAGATGGTAAAATTTGAATGGGACAGGTAGGAGATAGTGGTGTACGGAGAAGACGGCACAAGCCTTGTGTGAGATGATATTGTGCCATTCATAGAGACGGATGATGACAAAGGACCGTGGGTGTTCCAAGTTTTCGACGGGGTTCCAGTGGATAAAATTTCTGAAGGAGAGAACCTCCCACTCCCCTGGATAGCTCCCGCAACCGTCATGACGATTTCAGAGATGCTGGGTAATGGGTTTGTGCAAGGAAAGGGCCTGGGGGCAGAGCTTCAGGGTATTGTTCAGCTTATATCATTTCCCGAAAATGTAGGGACTTTGGATTGGGGTTCAAACCACTGTGGAAGGTGTACATCGAGCCAAGAAAATGAATAAGAGAGTTTGGGTTCTCCCCAAGCCAGTTCCACGCCTTTCCAAATCTTTTGTTAGAGCAAGGGCCAAGAAGCCAGCGGTCTCGAAAATCCTAGGACCATTGATCGATATGGATGGGAATTTAGAACGGAGCTTTGAAAGAATGCTTGCTGATGTCCACATGGTAGAAGCTGGAGAGGGTTCCAGCAAAGTGGACATACAATTTGTGGGGCCTAAGGCCGGTATCAACAACTGGGCAGCTACTCCTCTTCCCACTCGAAGGGAGTCTTGGTAGTAGGCTTTGGATTTTCTTTCTTGTTTCCTAGATTATCCCAGAATTGTAATCCATTTTGATTTTGTTTGTATTTTTTCAAGTGTGAAACTCTGTTATTCCACATTTCTTAATAAAAACGAAAGTTTCCTTTCTTTTCTTGTTTTAATTTTTGTTTCTTCTTTTCTGAACAATTCTTCTTTTACTGGTCCTAAAGACATGGAATGCACAACAAATCTTTGACCTAGTCTAAATAATCAATCCAACTCCAACTTAATTGAACAAGAGATTGAGTTAAGCAACGAATCTAAATACGAAGAGGATGAGGACTTCGAGGAAATAAGCAGGGAATTATGCCAATTCAAAGAGAAACCAAGGCCCAATCTAAATGAAACTGAAGCTATTAACTTAGGGGGTGCAGATGACGTTAAGGAAACCAAAATTAGCATCCACATTGAGCCAAGCACTAGGGAGGAATTAATCAAAACCCTCATAGAATTCAAAGATGTTTTCGCATGGTCATATGATGACATGCCGGGATTGAGCACCTAGTGGTCCACAAATTGCCTACTGACCCGGCATGCCCTCCTGTCAAGAAAAAACTGAGGAAGTTTAAGATAGATATGAGTGTAAAGATCAAGGAAGAAGTGACTAAGCAGCTACATGTAAAAGTTAATTGCGTCACTCGATATCCAGATTAGTTGGCCAATGTGGTACCAGTGCCGAAGAAGGATGGGAAGATCAGGGTATGTGTCGACTATCGCAATCTTAACAAGGCAAGCCCTAAGGATAATATTTCGTTGCCCAACATCCATATCCTGACTGATAACTGCGCCGGGCGCGAGATCGGATCCTTTGTGGATTGCTATGCAGGTTATCATCAAATCTTAATGGATGAAGAAGATGCCGAAAAGATAGATTTCATTATGCCATGGGGAACTTATTGCTACAGAGTAATGCCATTTGGTTTGAAGAACGCTGGGGTAATGTACATGAGAGCAATGACCACTGTATTTCGTGACATGATACACAAAGAGATTGAAGTGTACGTGGACGATATGATCATAAAATCTAGTCGGCAAGAAGACCATATAGAAGACCTAAGGAAGTTCTTCAAAAGACTTCGAAGGTATGATATTAAGCTCAACCTGGCCAAATGTGCCTTTGGGGTTCCATCAGGAAAGCTGCTAGGATTCATTGTCAGATGGCGAGGCATTGAGTTGGACCCATCAAAGATAAAATCCATCTAGGACTTGCCACCGCCGAAGAATAATACAGAGGTGATGAGTCTGTTGGGAAGATTGAATTATATCAGCAGGTTCATCGCTCAACTCACAGCAACCTGTGAGCCCATATTTCGTCTGTTGAAGAAAGACGATGCGGTAGAATGGACGACAAAATGTCAGGAAGCATTTGACCAAATCAAGGTATATCTATCAAATCCACCTGTATTGGTTCCACCTGAACCAGTAAAACCACTGATTCTTTATCTAACGGTACTGGAGAATTCGTTTGGCTACGTACTGGGGCAACACGACAACACATGGAGGAAGGAGCGAGCCATTTACTATCTCAGCAAGAAATATATGATATATGAGGTTAGGTACACTCAACTGGAGAAGACATGCTGCGCCCTAACTTGGGTAGCACAAAAGTTGAAACATTATCTGTCATCATATACTACTTATCTCATTTCACGTTTGGACCCATTGAAATATATCTTCCAAAAGCCTATGCACACAGGGAGGTTAGCAAAATGGCATATATTACTCACAGAATTTGACATCATCTATGTGACGAGGACGGCCATGAAGGCTCAAGCGTTGGCTGATCACTTATCTGAGAACCCTGTTGACGAAGAGTACGAGCCATTGAGGACATATTTCCCTGATGAAGAAGTGATGCATATAGACGAGGTGGAATTGACTGAGGAACCTGGATAAAAGCTTTTCTTTGATGGAGCCGCAAACTCGAAAGGAGTTGGAATAGGAGCGGTGCTCATTTCAGAAACATGACATCATTATCCTGTTATGACGCAACTGCGATTCTATTTCACCAACAACATGGTTAAATATGAGGCATCCATTTTGGGATTACGGTTAGCTGCAGACATGGATGTCCAGGCCGTCTTGGTCTTGGGAGATTCGGACCTCCTGGTACATTAAATTCAAGGTGAATGGGAGATACAGGATTTGAAACTTATACAATATCGACAGTGCTTACATGATTTGAGCAAGCGATTTCGATTAGTGGAGTTCAGACACATTCCGAGAGTTGACAATGAGGTTGCTGATGAATTGGCCACCTTAGCGTCAATGTTGCACCACCCAGATAAAGTTCATGTTGACCCATTGCATATCCACGTTCATGAGCAGCATGCTTACTGTAGCATGATATAGGAAGAGATGGATGGCGAGCCGTGGTTTTATGATATCAAAGAATACCTCTGAACGGGGATATACCCGCAACAAGCAACCGGAGACCAAAAGAGAACCCTTCGGCGATTGGCAAATGGTGTTTTCCTCATTGGCAGAGTGATGTACAAAAGAACCCCAGATTTGGGATTATTGAGATGTATAGACGCAAATTAAGCCGTGACAATACTAACAGAGGTCCATGCCGTGGTTTGTGGGTCACATATGAGCGGATATGTATTGGCAAAGAAGATCCTACGGGCAGGATATTACTGGCTCACTATGGAGTGTGATTGATAAGTTTTGTGCGGAAATGCCATCAGTGTCAGGTATACGGAGATTTGATTCATTCTTCGCCAACGGAATTGCATACAATATCAGCACCATGGCCATTTGTTGCGTGGGTCATGAATGTCATTGGACCGATTGAGCCGGCAGCTTCCAACGGTCATAGGTTTATTCTGGTAACCGTTGATTATTTCACCAAATGGGTGGAGGCAAAGACCTTCAAGTCAGTAACCAAGAAGGCGGTGGTGGACTTTGTCCATTCTCATATCATTTGTAGATTTGGGATCCCGAAAGTATCATCACGGAAAATGGCGCTAATCTTAACAGTGGTTTGATAAAAGAAGTATGCCAAAAGTTCAAGATTACACACCACAATTCCACTCCGTATCGTCCCAAAGCAAATGGCGAGGTTGAGGCGGCAAACAAAAATATAAAATAGATATTGAGAAAAATGGTAGAAGGGTCTAGGCAATGGCATGAAAAACTGCGATTTGCATTGTTGGGTTATCGCACTACTATCTGAACGTCGGTAGGTGCAACTCCTTACTTGTTGGTATACGGAACTGAAGCAGTAATACCAGCGGAGGTTGAAATTCCATCTATCCGAATTGTCGCTGAAGCCGAGATTTATGATGATGAATGGGTCAAAGCACGGCTAGAACAGTTGAGCTTAATTGATGAAAAGAGATTGGCAGCAGTATGTGACGACCAATTGTATTAAAAGAGAATGGCGAGAGCACAAAATAAGAAGGTGCGCCCCAGAAAATTTGAAGTAGGCAGCAAGTGTTGAAATGGATCCTCCCGCATCAAGTTGAAGCAAAAGGAAAATTCGCCCCAAATTGGCAAGGATCTTATACTGTGACCAGGGTGTTATCCAATGACGCTTTATGTCTGACAGATATTGAAGGAAGAAGCACCGACATGGCTATCAATTTTGATGCAGTCAAAAGATATTATGTGTAATTTCCTTGATCGTGATAATTATTTGCTCGTTTGTTTGTATTTGGTGCTTATTGAATAATGAAATGACGGAGGCAGTTCTTTCTTCTATCCAAACACCCTCAACCTTTGCTTTCCCTTTTGAGCATTAATAATTTTGTTCCATACCCCTCTTTTGGAATAGTTAAAGATAAAAAAATGATAAGAAAAACACAAGAAAGCAAAATATGTGAACTACGTTTGACCTGATTCCTCAAGAAAGGATACCTAGGCGCCTCATGGCTTGGTCGCAACGTGACAAATGTCACGCGATTCAAAATTCCCCAAACAAGAAAACTGGGGCAGAAGTTATGTTTCTCTTAAGAAATTGGGTTCCAAGAGTTGTATTCCTTTACTCATCAAGTTATTTTGAATATCTTGATAACCTTTTCTTTATTACCCACACAAAACCACCCATATTATGACCAAAAAAGACCTCCCGATCATTGTTTAATAAGTGCAGGTCAGGAAGACGAGAGCTCAGGGAAATACACTAATCCTCTACTGAAAAGTTCATGAGCTGAAAGAATTCCCAGCAGAGATAATCTCATTTGCAACACTCCAATCCCCAATTGAAAAATAAAATGAGAGAGTCTTATCGGTGAAAACCTTTATAGGCACCGTAAGGCGACGTAAGCTGAGATAAATTAAAATGAGAGAGTCTTAGGGTGAAAACCTTCACAGGAACCTTAAGGCAACGGGAGCTGAGAGAAATGAGAGAGTCTCATTAGTGAAAACCCCTCGAAGGGCGCTATGAGTCGATAGGACGAGTTTGGCGGAAAGGATCCATATGGGAAAAGAGTTGCGCATCTGCTTACCCCGGGCAAATGAGGCCATCGGAAAGGTTGATTGATGTAAATAGACTGGGTCGATTAATCCGAAATGCATGACATGATCATTGGGAATAGTCATACCATCTAGATAAGTTCTTTTCTTTTCTTTTCCCAGCATATTGTTCAGAAATATTTTTCTCTTTTTCTATCTTTTCATCTCTTTGTCTAAAAGACTTCTCCAGAAATTTGTTTTCTTTATATTTAAAAGAAAGATTTTTTAGAGTCTACTACCAGTCGCCGAGATGGTACAAAGTGATATATGAATAAAAGATGGAAAGTAATGGTTGAGGAACTTATAGATCAAGTTCCCAGAAGACCCCCAAAAGAACTCCAATAGATCACTGACCAAGTTTCAAGATGGCCAGATCACACAGAAAAGGGAAGGAGAAAGGAAAAATCCATCCACAGTGAAATGATCCCAATATCCGCATCTAATAACATCTTATCCCCTGCAGTATTGAAGGAAAGAGTAACTCGTGATGAGAGTGGTTTGGAGTTGAAAAGACTCCCAGAGTGTTTTGAAGCAAGAGAGAGGGAAACAGATGAATGGAAAGTCCATCCCCAACAGAAAAATCCTCCCCAGCAAGTAATGTTATCCCTAACCAGTTGGGTGGCACAGAGCAAGAAAGAAAAAAGAAAAAAAAGAAAAAAAAACAATCCCCAGCAGGAGTGTCAAGATTACTCACTATGTTTTAAAACTAACAAAATTTTCTTTGATCTTACAGGAAAATAAAGGTTGGTAATGGCGGGAAGATACGCCACAAGGAAAGTCACCGAAACTGGGGCAGAAAATTTTCTGCCGTTGTCAAAAATATTTCTCGATTGAATGAAGAAACAAGCAAATACATTTTCATGTCTTAGAAACTAGGCGCCCACCTGTATAACGAGGGAATACATTTCATGTCTTATAAATTAGGCGCCCACTGGTAACGTCCAATGCCACCGCTAAAAAGCAATAGACACGGTCGTATGCAATATATTTACCCAACTATGAGTCGGAGTCGAATCCCACAGAGAACAATATATAGGCGATTAGGAATGCAAGAAAATTATCGCTAGTCGAGCTAAGCCAAAAACTTAAGATTTTGGGTTGAAAAGATTTCTATATCTAAATGCGAAAATGTAAACTAACCTTGAAAGCAAATAACATGATCTATGGCTACAAGTATGAGTGCATTAGGAATCACACTCAAGTAACGATCCAATGTAGTTCACGATTTTACAAATATGAGCGAGTTTATGTTAATTAGCCACGGATAATAATTCTTAATTAGCTTCTTCCGAAGACTAACAAGACTTCCTAATTGAATTATCCCTAATCACAATTAGAAGATTAAGCGCATCCGATAGGCTACAAGTAGTTCAATCCTATCCCTAGGTCGAATCTATAAAGTGAGGGTTAACGCCTCAAGTTCTTGTTAATTAATCTTTCCCAACTACGAATTATCTTTCCCAAAATTAATTCAAAGTAAATGGGCGAGTCCTAGAGTTAGCTATTCTCTTTGGAAACATTAAAGAACAATAATAATTAAAGTAACAATAACTCATTTCATAAATATACAAAAATCATTCAATACATAAGCACAACAAGATATTTAATCCACACTTTAAATATGAATATTCCCATAAACAAGATTCAAGTGTTGGAAATAAATACTACACACTTAGATATACAATACAAAGCAAGGAAATGAAGAAATAAACATAAATGGGTAAGAAATCCTTAACCACAAGCTTTAATCTTCAAGACCCAAGTGTGTGTGCAAAACCCTAGCCTCCAAACTTGTTCTCTCTAAGCCAAAGAGTAAAAAGATGTTCCAAAAGTGAAGAAAATAATGAGAGATGCAGAGAGATTTCTCCAATGTCTGTATGGACGAGTATAAAAATGATTTGGGGTGAAAAATATGTGAAATGTCGGAATTGCCCAGAACTGGCCCAGATGCAACACATCGCGATCGCGTGTTTTGGCTCGCGATCGCGTAGAGCAGTGGTCTAACCCTCCGCGATCGCGTGAACCATTACTACGATCGCGTGACTTCACGTATGTGTTTTCTGCGATCGCGTGATCCACTCCTGCGATCGCATAGCTTTAGTTGTTTTCCTTCTGCGATCGCGTGAGAACTTCTGCGATCGTGTAGTATTGCTGCTTGGTCTTCTGCGATCGCGTGATGGTGTCCGCGATCGTGTAGAGTACTTCGCCTAGCAGTTATTTTTCCCTTAAATTCCAGTCAAAAACACCCAAATTCCCTTCAACACACCTCATAGCATCATGTACCAGAAAATCTCATAATAACCACTGTAAACAATCTCATTGCATACATAAGACGACATAAAAGCTAAGGAAAAGAGGCTAAAATGAGTGGTAAAATCACCACTCATCACCTACCTATATAACGAGGGAATACATTTTCATGTCTTAGAAATTAGGCGCCAACCTGTATAACAGGGGAATACATTTCATGTCCTAGAAATTAGGTGCCCACCTGTATAATGAGGGAATATATTTTCATTTCTTAGAAATTAGGCGCCCACCTGTATAACGAGGGAATACACTTTCATGTCTTAGAAATTTGGTGCCCACCTGTATAACGAGGGAATACATTTGCATGTCTTAGAAATTAGGCGCCCACCTGTATAACGAGGGAATACATTTTCATGTCTTAGAAATTAGGCGCCCACCTGTATAACGAGGGAATACATTTTCATGTCTTAGAAATTAGGCGCCCACCTGTATAACGAGGGAATACATTTCATGTCTTAGAAATTAGGCGCCCACCTGTATAACAAGGGAATACATTTCATGTCTTAGTAATTAGGCGCCTACCTGTATAACGAGCGAATACATTTTCATGTCTTAGAAATTAGGCGCCTACCTGTATAACGAGGGAATACATTTTCATGTCTTGGCTCGCGATCGCGTAGAGCAGTGGTCTAACCCTCCGCGATTGCGTGAACCATTACTGCGATCGCGTGACTTCACGTATGTGTCTTCTGCGATCGCGTGATCCACTCCTGCGATCGCATAGCTTTAGGTGTTTTCCTTCTGCGATCGCGTAGTATTGCTGCCTGGTCTTCTGCGATCGCGTGATGGTGTCCACGATCGCGTAGAGTACTTCGCCCAGCAGTTATTTTTCCCTTAAATTCCAGTCAAAAACACCCAAATTCCCTTCAACACACCTCATAGCATCATGTACCTGAAAATCTCACAATAACCACTGTAAACAGTCTCATTGCATACATAAGACGACACAAAAGCTAAGGAAAAGAGGTTAAAATGAGTGGTAAAATCACCACTCATCACCCACCTATATAACGAGGGAATACATTTTCATGTCTTAGAAATTAGGCGCCCACCTGTATAACAAGGGAATACATTTCATGTCTTAGAAATTAGGCGCCCACCTGTATAACGAGGGAATATATTTTCATTTCTTAGAAATTAGGCGCCCACCTGTATAACGAGGGAATACATTTTCATGTCTTAGAAATTTGGCGCCCACCTGTATAACGAGGGAATACATTTTCATGTCTTAGAAATTAGGCGCCCACCTGTATAACGAGGGAATAAATTTTCATGTCTTAGAAATTAGGCGCCCACCTATATAACGAGGGAATACATTTCATGTCTTAAAAATTAGGCGCCCACCTGTATAACGAGGGAATACATTTCATGTCTTAGAAATTAGGCGCCCACCTGTATAACGAGGGAATACATTTCATGTCTTAGAAATTAGGCGCCCACCTGTATAACAAGGGAATACATTTCATGTCTTAGTAATTAGGCGCCTACTTGTATAACGAGGAAATACATTTTCATGTCTTAGAAATTAGGCGCCCACCTGAATAACGAGGGAATACATTTCATGTCTTAGAAATTAGGCGCCTACCTGTATAACGAGGGAATACATTTTCATGTCTTAGAAATTAGGCGCCCACCTGTATAAGGAGGGAATACATTTTATGTCTTAGAAATTAGGCGCCCACCTATATAACTAGGGAATACATTTTCATGTCTTAGAAATTAGGCGCCCACATGTATAACGAGGGAATACATTTCATGTCTTAGAAATTAGGCGCCCACCTGTATAACGAGGGAATACATTTTCATGTCTTAGAAATTAGGCGCCCACCTGTATAACAAGGGAATACATTTTCATGTCTTTAGAAATTAGGCGCCCACCTGTATAATGAGGGAATACATTTGCATATCTTAGCAATTAGGTGCCCACCTGTATAACAAGGGAATACATTTTCATATCTTAGCAATTAGGCGCCCACCTGTATAACAAGGGAATACATTTTCATGTCATTAGAAATTAGGCGCCCACCTGTATAGCAAGGGAATACATTTTACATCTTAGCATTAGGCGCCCACCTATATAACAAGAGGAATATTTCTTAGCTTTACTTCACATGTCTTGGAACCAGCGACCCACCATGAAGGCAGAAGGGCACATCAGAAGATATCTAACACAAATCCAAATTCAGAAGTTAGAAAGAAGGCGACAATGGCCGGAAAAGCTTTTCACGTTACAGGTTTTGAAACCAGTAACCCACCCTAAGGCAAAAGGTTATAACAAAAGTTCCCAGCGCAAATCCAAGCACATGAGTCAGAAGAGATATGAGACAAATCTGGAGAGGAACAACTCTCAAACTTTGTATACCCCCTCAACATAACAGACTCGACGAAGAAAGCTTTATCCCCAGCAGATTGAGCAAAACGAGGAAAACTGATATTCAAAGAAGCAAAGGCCAGTGCCACCTCCAAGTTCTCGAAAGAAAGCACTGGAAGGATAACAAGACGAAAAGAAGGCAAGGCGACATGAATAAGTTGAAGATATATGAGAACTTATGATCCATATGCTAGCTTAGCTTCTTGTTTTCCCCTTTTAGAACGGTGTAATAATGAGATCAGTGAAGCAGTGGTAACGGCATGTAGTAGCAGTAACAACGGAACCACAATCCCTTGGTATTCCAAGCTACTAAAACTTCCCGAACTACATTGACCTGATTCCTGTTTAGCCCAGGACATGTAGAAGGCCTCCCGGAGCAAAGGCTCGATCAAGATCTTTTCAAAATGCTTCATACGGATTGCTCAAACGGGAAAAAATCGCTCGTATTTTCTCATTATTCTTTGCACGAAAACTCTTCGCATTTCCGCGCAAAGAGGGGCAGCTGTGAGCACGTGATTTTTGCCCCGCATGAGAATTACTCCCAAAATCCAAAAATAAAATAGTTTTGTGTTGTTTGCAATTTTCATGGATTTTGTGTTATTTATTTATAATTATTTGGGTCTGTGTGAGCGTATTTGTTTAAACTAAGAAAATACAAAAATATATTGCGTTTGCATTCTTAGGATTTAATTCACAATCAAAAGTAATCAAGTTTATTTGACAAAAAATGAAAAATAACAAAAAATATGTATTTTTTTGCATTTCTAGTATTTAATGTCCCAATTGTGTGATTTACATTTAATTGTGTATGTTAATTATTAGTATAACTTAATTAGTATTCTTATAAATTAAATTTGATTTTGTAATGTATTTTAGAATTTTTATTTTTAATAAATTAGGAATTAAGATTAAAAGAGAAGAAAAAATGATTGGAAATAAAGGAAAATCGGATTTGGGCAAAAATTCTAGGCATAAGCGAAACCCACCCCAAACCGGATAAAACCAGCCCAGACCCGTCTCCCCCTTTACCCGAATCCATCTCCCTAAGCCCCATTATACCCTAAACGACCCCGTTTAATCTAAGATATTTGATCTGAGCCGTTGTATTCCCATGATCCAACGGCCCAAATTAAACTTGCATTTTGGTATACCCAAAACCATTTAAACCCATCTGCCGTTTCATTTCACCAAACGACCCTTTCCCTTTCGCCTCTCACAGAGACAGAGACGAACCGTAGCTGCCTCACCCTTTTCGCCTGAAAAACCACCGGCGACGACGCCAGTGATCTCCAAACCAACACCCCTAGGGCACTTCGACCCCCTCAACTCAAATTCAAGGCCGATTTGTCTCGAATCATTGCGAGCTAGCTTGATTTTTAGATTGAAAATTCCCTCACCAATCTTGCCTTCTCCGATTTTATCCCCAGGTTTACAACCATTGACCTCCAGACTTCTCTCGTCCTCAGTCCACTATTATTTCCCCTCAAATACCTCTCGAATCACTCAACTGTTGAATCGAGTCGGATTTGGCAAAATCTTCACAATTGAAGAACCTTAGAGGTAATGAACGGCTCACACATATTTGAGGTTCTTAAACCGACTTTAGTCGAGTGTTTTCAATCGAGAACACTCGATTAAAGTCCGTTTAGCCTCAAAGTTTCAAAATCCGAGTTGGTCCGAAGTCCGCTTTGATTTCCGATTTGTCTTCTCAAGGTACTTCTTCTTTCATTCTTCTATATTTATTTATTTTGTTTGATCAATTCGATTAGTATTTCTATCTTTTTTGATTTTTTTGATAATTTTTCTGTTCTTCTATCAAAGACCTTTATTTGGTCAAATTGTTGGTTGTGTTTGATTGTTTGATTGAGTTTGTTATTAGTGTGCGTATTCGATTAATGCCATCGAATAATTATTTCTGCATTTTACTTGTTTACCCGAGAATTTTGAATCATTGATTCGACGACTAATTTGTTATCGATTATACGTGTTGTGATCGATTTAACGAACATTGTCGAATAGTTATAAAGTCTGGTTTAGAATAGTAGGACAGTAGTTTGAAGAACCTTAATTGAAATCTGCATTTTAAGATTGGCTTGGTAGTTCAATGAATTTGAATTAAACTATTTGAACTAATTGGAAGCCATGTGATAATCAGGCATGCCTGATTCAGCCTGTTTGTTTTGATATAGTTTAATAAAATAAAAATAGTTTTTTAAGGAAAAGGGGCTGTCAGAGAATATAATGGTCAGGAAATTAGTTTCTTAATGCTGTTGAGTGCTCTTAAGAGCTGGAAAATCAGAATAAACATGTGGGGGGGGAGGGGTGATTAAAAGGTTAATTGGGCATATGCGTAAGGGAATAACATGCAAAAAGTTTAGTATTTGGGGTAGGGGGTCTGTCTTCTTTGTCTATAAAAGGGAGGAAGAAAAAATAGATTAAAGGAGGAAGTCTGAAAATTGAGAGCAATACATTGCGTCTGTTTAAGGATTTTTCACTAATTGAAAACTTCTGAGGCAATTTGTGATTCACTTGCAGCTTCAGAAGTATTGAAACTAGTGTTTCATTGAGTTGTAAGATTTTGAAGTTGGCAGTAGTTCATTGAATTACAGTATTCTGAATTTTGTATTGGAAATCTGTTGTTTTCATTGGATTTGGATTTGATTCTGCTGGTTTCCCTGCTGTGTTGTCGATTGCTGCTGGTATTACTGCCATTGCTGATCCTTCCTCTCCTCATTTCTTTCAATTTTCCAGGTACACAATAAAATTCGAATTGATGTAATTTCGAGATGGCAATACAAAACAATACTGGATCTGAATACTTGTTGAATTGATGCAAATTGATTTTTTTTATTGTGTTATAATCTCTGATATGTTTTAGCCTTTTCGTGTGTATGCTGGCTTGTTATTCAAAAAATGTAACAAGACTGTATTGAAATGTAGCCATAGGAACTCAGTTAGTTTAAGGATTAATATTGTGACTTGGCACTTTTAAAGTTAGAGGGCAGGTACTAATTGCACATTAAAATCTGAAGATAATTCTGGAAGTAGAATCTGTATAACTGGTCTGTTTAACTATGGACTGTGATTCGATTTTAGCCTCTTTGTCATTTTCTTAGTTTAGTTTCTTTTTATATTGTTCTAACCAGATTCAAGTCTGTCATTAAGTTTAGAATTGAAGTATAAATTATACCAAATTTCATGATGAGCCACATACAGATAATATTGTACAGCCTTGGTAATTTTGGATAATAATATGTTATATCAATAATCACGATAGAAGCATCTGTTAGTAAATGTATAACTTTGCCTTTTTACTTTGAGTTTGATTGAAATGAGAAACAAGATCACAATTACGGATATTGTTAGGTACTACGATGATGATCAACAAAAGTCACCTTACTATTTCAATTTTCAGCTTGTTTTTTTTTTTATTAAAGAAAAGGGTTGCAAAAAGTAAAGCAAGATCTTACTTGAACACGATGGACAATAGGAAGTGGACAATTTGGTATTAGGTCCAAAATAACTTAAATTCTATAAATATAAAGTTGAACTTCAAATTGAGTAATAGGTTTAAATTGAAAAGTTAGACTTTTGCTTATACACAAATTTGAACTTGAAGCTTGATATTCTTAATAATAGTCAGCCAGGATTCTTCTTTTCTTTGCTTGTTTAAAGATAAAAATCGCAAGAGAAATTTAGCTACTTAGTTTGGACTTAATAAAATGAGATGAGCCTCCCCGCGTAAAAATATAATTGCGGGGCCCTCAAATAAGTTTCAACAAAAAACGTAGACTCGGGAGAACCGTTTAGCGAATTTCACGGTCTTTCCCCAAAGTTAACAACACGATAGACTCTTTAGGAACGACTATAATAATCTACTTTCCTAAATATGGGTGCACATTTATGTAACCCAAATCCAAATCTCAACGAAGTCAAAATGCGTTAAAGGTCAGAGGCGTACTGGTACGGTGTGATCCGAAATACATTTTTACAACGTTGCAATTCTTGTAAAATAATATTAAAAGCGGTTAAGGGTTAAGCTTTGCACATAAGTTAAAGCATGGTATAAAACAGATAAATAAGCCAAATATGACAGTTGAGCGACCGTGCTAGAACCACGGAACTCGGGAATGCCTAACACCTTCTCCCGGGTTAACAAAATTCCTTATCCGGATTTCTGGTTCACGGACTATTAAATAAGAGTCAAACCTTTTCCTCAACTCGGGATTCGAACCGGTGACTTGGGACACCATAAATCTCCCAAGCAGCGACTCTGAATCTATTAATAAATGAATCCCGTTTTGATTGTCCTTTAATTGGAAAAACTCACTTTCTTTACAATATCCCTTCCGGGGATGTAGTAAAGCTCGGAAAAGGAGGTGTGACAAAAAGTACTCCAAAAGACAAACAAATCACTCATAAGACTAGGTAAATTTGAGCTCAGGTAAATATCAGAGGTAATAAGGATGCTCGAAGTGTTAACTAAACAGGTAGAGTCAAGCGAGAGAAATATTGGAGCCAATGACAACAAGGTGGAAACATACAACTCTAGGCTCGATCAGATCCCAAGAACACCTCCAATATTGAAGGGACTGAACTCCAAAAAATTGATCTACAAGCCCTTCCGCCTGAGCGTGACACCTAAGCCGGTCTCGAAGAGGTTTCAGATGCCCGATTCTCCTAAATATACAGGACCACAGATCCAAATGATCATGTAACTTCCTATACATGTGCTATCAAAGGAAACAATTTGGAAGATGACGAAATTCAGTCGATATTGTTGAAAATTTTTAGGGAAACTTTGTCCAAAGGAACAACGATATGGTATTATAACTTGCCTCCAAATTCCATTGACTCGTTTGCTATGGTTGTATATGTTTTCATAAAGGCCCGTGCCAGAGACATCATGATCGAGACCAAATAGTTAGATCTTTTCAAGGTCAAACAGATAGATAACTAGATGCTAAGGGAGTTTGTGTCAAGATTCTTGATGGAGAGGATAGATCTACCTCCCGTTAAGGATGATTAGGCCATTAAGGAATTCACTCAGGGGCTCAACCCTTAAAATTTTGTGGCCTTTCAACAACTTAAATAGAATATGATAGAATATTTGGCAGTAACCTAGGCAGGCATCCACAATAGGTATCAGTGGAAGATAAAGGTCGAGGACGACAAACTCGGTGCCCTTTCTGGATTTGTGTACCACATCAAAACTAATGATAGATCTAGGAGAGATATTGATTATGAGCCAAGACCTGTCCGAGATCGATATCGACCATAGAGTGCAAACTGGAAGAGAAATGGATCTGGGCATAACCCAATAAGGAACGAGAAGTGAAATGATCAAGGGTCGAGCGACTGGGTCTTGATGAGTAAGGATGGGTTTAACAGGTCGTTCAGGAGTAGGGAGACGCCAAATTATCTGAGTATAACTTCAACATTGACACTGCAAGCATCATGTCGGCCATAGGGTACATCAAAGAGACCAATTGACCCCGACCATTGTAGTCCGAACCAAATTAGAGAGATCCTAATGTGACTCATGGCCATAGGACCGAAGATTATCGACAGTTAAGAGAAAAAGTTACTCGACTGTTCAATAATGGACACCTCTAATAAAAGGTCGAGCTAGAGGACACTCAGCACGTGATCAACATGATCATCGGCGGAGTTGATATCCCCCAAGGGCCAATGATAAAAAGAACTAATGTGTCTATAATGAGGGAAAAATACACCCGGGATTATGTTCCGGAGGGAGCTATTTTGTTCAACAACGAAGATGCCTATGGTATCATACAATCTCACAATGATGTACTGGTAATATTTGTACTTATCAATAAATTTTGGGTTAACAGTGTGTAGATTTATCCATGTAGCTCGGCCAACATCATCAGATCAATGGTCGTAGAACAACTGGGATTACAAGATGAATCGTACCGGTGGTCTGAGTATTGAATGGATTCAACATGGCATGTGAGACTACGAAAGGAGAGATAGCTTTGCCGATAAACACTGCCAAAACAATCCAAGAAAAAGTTCTATGTGATCGAATGTGATATCAGGTACAACGCTTTATTCGGAAGGGCATGGGTTCATAACATGAGGGTGGTACCTTGGACCTTACATCATGTGCTGAAATTTCCCACATCAGGGGAGTCAAAATGGTCTACGTCGAATAGCCAATGGTAAAGGAAATGTTTTTTGTCGATGAGCTGATCCCGGTGCCCGCAATCTCAACATCGAGAGCGAGGAACCGACCAAAAAATAAGGGTCTAAATTACAATCAATGGCGCCGGCCTCGATCGAATTCAAGAGACATGAAGAACAAAGGGCAGACGATGATAACGATTACAGTGTCCCAAGATCATTCATATCTCCTGATGACACTGACACTACAAACCAATGGTCGAGGAGTTGGAGCAAGTTGTACGAGTCGAGCACTTACCGGATCAAAAGGTATACCTAGGCACGGGGTTAACCCCCAAACTCAGGAAAAATCTTATTAATTTTTTTAAATCTAACAAATACTATTTTTCTTGGTCCCATTTAGACATGACATGGATCCCACTGGAGGTAACCACTCACAAACTGAGTTTAGACCCAAAATTTCATTTGATCAAGCAGAAGAGAAGGCCATAACCCGAGATCAAATATGCGTAATCAAGGATAAGGTATCCAAACTCCTAAATAGGTTTTATCCAGGAGGTTAAATACTCGAATTGGTTAGCTAACGTAGTGATAGTACCTAAAAAGGGAAATAAATTGAAAATGTGTATATTATAGGATCTAAACGAAGCATGTCCAAAAGATTGTTTCCCTTTGCCTAACATCGATAGAATGATCGATGTGACGACCGGATACGAGATACTCAATTTATCAATGCCTACTATGGGTACAACCAAATTTGGATAGACCCTGACTATCAAGGAAATACTTCTTTTCTAATAAAATTGGGCATATGTGCTATAACGTAATGCCATTTGGATTAAAGAACGCCTATGCCACATACAAACACCTAGTAAATCAGTTGTTCGAAAACTAAATAGGAAAATAAATGGAAGTTTATATTGAAGATATGTTGGTCAAGTCCCTACGAGTAAAGGACCATTTGAAACATTTGTAGGAAACCTGTGACATATTAAGGAAGTACAACATGAAGCTAAACCCTGAGAAATGCGCATTTGGGGTCGGTTCGAACAAGTTTCTCAGTTTTATGGTATATAATCAAGGGATATAAAGCAACCCCTACGAAATAAAGACCATAGAGGACATCACCATAGACGATAACGTCAAAGCGCTTCAAAGACTGATCGGGTAGATAGCCGTATTGGGCTGGTTCATCTCGAGATCGTCAGATAAGAGCCATTGGTTCTTCTCATAACTTAAAAAGAAGAAAATTTTTTCTTGGACTTTGGAATGCCAGAAAGATTTGGAAGAACTCAAATGATACCTGTCGAGCCCCCTTTTACTGCACATTTCGAAGGCAGATGAACAATCATACCTCTACGTGGCAGTTTCTGAGGTAGCGGTAAGTGGTGTCTTAGTCCCGGAGGAAAAATATTCACAATTCCATATTTATTATGTTAGTATAACACTGGGCGATGCCGAAATGAGGTATACTCACCTAGAAAAGTTAGCACTCGCCTTACTAAGTGGTTCAAGGAAACTAAAACCTTACTTTCATGCCACCCCATATATATTGTAAGCTCTTACATGCTGAGGAATATCCGACATAAGCCCAAGCTCTCAAGCCAGCAGGACAAATGGGCCATGGAGATTAGCGGATACGACATCGAGTACCGACACCGAACTGACATAAAATATCAAATTTTGGCAGACTTTATGACTGACTTTTCACAGCCTTGATACTTGAGGTTGAAAGGGAATTGCTGCTCACCTCGGAGACTAAGTTAGGGAACTAGATCCTATTCATGGATGGTGCACCCAACATGAAGGGGTCCAGGCTCGGTATCATACAAAAATGTCCTGCAGGTAATATAATTAAATAGTCTATTAGAACTATAAAATTTACTAACAATGAAGCCGAGTATGAAGCCATGATTGCAATTCTAGAATTGTCTAAGAGCCTTGAGGCCGAAGTGATTGAAGCCAAATGTGTCTCCCTCCTCGTTATAAATCAAGTCAACGAGATGTTCGAACTAAAAGAGGAACGAATGTAGAGATACTTGGAAAAATTTTAGGTAACCCTGCACCAATTCAAGGAATGGACTCTACAACACGTACCTCGAGAATAAAATAGTGAGGCTGATGCAGTGGCCAACTTGAGGTCATTTTTCGACTTCGACGAATCTATCTCGGGGACAATGGTGCAGCTGATGAACTCGATGGTAGAAGAATGCCATGCTGAAGTACAATAGAGAAATTTGACTTGGGATTAGAGAAACAAAAACATAGACTATCTGAAGACAGGAAAATTACCATCGGATCCCAATAAATTGAGAGCCATGTGCACCAAAGTTGCTAGATTTAGATTAGTCGAAAGAGCATTATTTAGAGGATTTTTTTAGCCCACTGCCAGATGCTTAGGTTCAAAAGAGACCGAATATGACATAAGAGAAATTCACAAGGGCAATTGTTAGAACAATTCGAGGGAAGAATCTTTAGTTCGGAAGCAAATCAGAGCCTTCTAATACTGGAACGAAATGGATAAGGATGCGAAAGACTTCATATGAAATGCAACGAGTGCCAAAGACATGCCCTGATGATTCATCAACCGAGAGAGATTCTCCACCCAATCCTGTCACCGTACCTATTTATTGAGTGGGGAATAGACATTGTCGGTCCCTTGCCATGGGCACCCGGTAAGGTCAAATACATACTATTGATCACCAACTATTTTTCTAAATGGGTCGAGGCTAGGCATTTGAGATTGTCTGAAGAAAGAAATAACTAGATTCATCTAGGTCACATAATATGTTTATTTGGGATACTAGCCAAGATCGTTTGTGAAAATTGAAAATAGTTCGTCGAGAGTAAGGTGATTAAGTTTCACGAAGACCACAAGATCAAGAAGATATTATTAGCACCCTACCACCCTATTGGGAACGAGAAAGCAGAACTTACTAACAAAACCACACTCTAAAACATGAAAAAGAGATCAATAGCTTCAAAGGAAAAGTGGAAGGAAATCTTGCCCGAAGTCCTGTGGGCAAATCGTACGACTTCAAAGTAGAGTATCGGGGCGACCCCGTTCTTTCTAATCTATGGAGAAGAAGACTTAATACCACACAAAGTAGGGGAACCTAGCCTTGGGTTCCAGTATGCCACCAAAGTATCTAACGGCGAGGCCATGACCATTAGCATGGAATTATTAGATGAAAGGCAGGAAGTCGTCCTGGTCCCCTTGTCCTCCCAAAAGAAACAAGTAGGAAGGCACTACAGTCAATGAGCCATCCTCTAATATTTTCAAGTTGGGGACTTGGTATTAAAAAAGGTAACACCACACCAAGAACTCAAATGATGGAAAAATGGATGCCCAATATTACGTTAGATTATATGCTAAGGCATTAAGAACGATACACAAATAGAGGAGCGAATGTAGCTTGCCTGGTACATATTTCGGTATGTTTCATTGTCATCTATAGGTCATAGGTTCTAGCCTTAGGTATGGAAAAATTCTTGATAGTGAGCACTTTCCCCCGATTGGAGCCCGATTCGATGGAAACTTCGGACTACTCATAGTTTTGAGACTTCGAAAAAATTGATGGCCTTTAAGATAATTAAGTTTTTTTAGTATATAGGATGATGTTTTTGCCGAGGGTAACCTATTAATAGGTTTTAATTATACGTAAGGGCCTTACTTTTTGAGTAGGAACTACAGACATCTCCAAGCCATTTCAAGGTGGTCGTAGCCTTTTATATTTGGGCACTGCCTAATAGGCTAAGTGTCTCTGAGATTTGATGGCCTAGGTCGTCCAATTTCTTATTGGATGATAGTCCCTGAGTTGGGGTAGCTTGTAGGATTTAGGATCTAAGATCCATTGTAAAGCATCGACAAAGAGAAATGCGAGATGCATAATAATAAAGTATGAGCGAAGCAAGTTTTCTTTAATTTTTTATATGTAGGGTAGATAATCGAAGATGTGTAAGCCTTATGTCGTGGATGAAGTGGCCCACATGGGTACGGTTTATATGACGATTTGACCCTTACAACAGATTCTAATCATCAATCCTTGGGTTTTGACATATAAAAGTTTCCCTTTATAAGGATCCTAACCTAGGGGTAATTGCTACTAGTATTTGAGTCCAAACTTTTAAGGGATCAGATATAGTTGGCTTGGTGCAAGCTATCAATAATTCTAGTTTAAGGCCAGTCTTCAAACTAAGGTAGCATGTTTTACTGCTGCCTCGTTAAAAACCTTGCTGAAAACCCCACTTCCGGAATAAATTGGTTCAAGGGAAAAAGAGTAAACACCCGCTTTCAAACCTAATAGCCACGTTTGCTCTTGGTTTATTATCTGCATAAGTTGGTCCATAATATAACAAAATTAATAAAAAAAGAATTGATCTTGTACCTTAGAAGTAGTACATTTTAAGTGTCCACGTTCTAATTTTTTGGTAGTTGTACATCGTTTCCTGATTTGACTTTATACGAGACTTGTCGGTTATTCCACTAACTCTATATGGGAATGTGTGTAGACTCTGAAGGGGCTCCTATAGCCCAAGCGTAATAATACTGCGGCGTGCAGTCTGGTCCACATGTACATTACTACGACGTGCAGTCCGATCCATATATATATTACTACGGCGTGCAGTCCGATCCACATATATCTATACAATGCTGTGGCGTGCAGCCCGATCCAATATATATGTATATACGTTTGATTATATGCTAAGGCATTAAGAACGATACACAAATAGAAGATTGCAAATAGATATTGAAAAGTAAAAGCATGGTATTTCCAAAGGGATTTATATATATATATATATATATATATATATATATATACATATATTTCAAAAAAATATTTACAAAGGCACAATAAAACAACCTCAAAATAAACAAGAAAGAATAATGTACAAAAGTGAAAGAAAAAATAATTAATGCATCTACGCCTAATCTTCACAGGAGTTCGACTCACTACCGTAACCATCAGAACATTCGGAGCCTTCGAGACCTTCGGGATTATAGTGTTCATTTGCTTTGGCCTCGAGCCTCTTACTTCTTCATTCTTGGTTGTTAGGTTGAATCCTCGGGCGTGAATCTCCTCAAGGGTATCCCTCTAGGATATCTGTCTTACATACTCGGTCTTCATCTTTAAGCGGGCCTCAACCATCATTATATCGGCTTTATACTGAGTCAAAATTTATTCTACCTTGGAAGAATCAACCGATATTGGATCTAACTTGGAATTTAGCACAAGATATTCCTGGCCAAGGGCATCTTGTTTTGAGGCGGTTGAAGACAGTTGTGGCCGGAGTTCTTCGATTAGCCAAGACCACTTGTCGGATTTATCCATTACCACCTAGAGCTGGTCCTTTGCCGATGCAAGATCCTCTTTTGTGGCCTTCTTTTCCAAAGCAAGCAAGTTTATTTTGCCTTTCATCACCTCGACCGTGGTCTTGACCTCATCCATCTCGGCCCAAAGCTGGTCGATCAAGTCTATCTTCTCTTGGACTTGCAAAGTTGCATCATTAGTCACCATAAATAGCTTCTCATTTTTAGCCTCAAAGATCTTTACCTTCTCGAATAGTTCGGCATGCTCCCATTTCATAGATGAGTCCTCATTCTGTGCCTTTTCTAGTTCGTCTCGAAGAATTGGGAGGTCCTTGAGGGCCTCGTCTTATTGTTCACTGAGTGTCCTATACATCTCCTTCTACTGGACTTACTCTTTGAGTTCGAACACAAGCTGGCTAATTTTCAAGTGGAACCGAAGGAACCTTACATGATATAGCACCAATGCTTGAAAAATAACGAGATCATTAGGACATGCAAATGATATAAAGAATATACTTCTTACCCGGTTCAGTGCTTGTTACGCCTCAATGAAGAGGCTCGATGTTCCTTCGTTGTTCATTTTTGCCTGGTCCTCCTCGATTACCTGGCAAATAATGAAGCTTGCTGGATACACCTATCAGAGCGTACAATTCCCCGAGTGTCTTCTAAGATATTAAAAACAACCATTCTCTTGCGGTCACGATCCGCAGTCGGGGTAGGGAACAACCTCACTAGCTTCAAGATCTGATAAGTAGGATTATAACATATTTTACGGCCCTACTTGCCTATGCTATAAATTGCTACAAAATAGTCCCAGAATGCTCACATGTTGTTCTTGATTGCAGGTTTGAGCGACAAAGTGACTAATATCGAAGATCGGCTCAAAACAGAGTGAAACCTGCTCAAGTATCAAAGGCCAAGTAAAGTGATGGATAAAGAGCATGGTGCGGACCGCACAAAAGTGCACGCGGCCACACTAAGTGATTCAGAGAAGTGTATATTCAAGGCTTTCACAACGCGACCGCGGTTGGATTTATGCGGGCCACGTTCCGCTCACGCGGCCGTACCACTTTGTCATGTGGTACCCGTGAAGAGATTCAGAGAGATGCAAGTTTGGAGACCATAGACATGCGGTCACGCTACACTTTTGCATGGTCCGCACTAGCAAGATTCAGAGAGATGATTCCTTAGCCAAGTCTAGTAGTGCGCTCTATGCTACTTTATGTGCAAACGCACCAACTTCCAGTGCGGCGGCGCTACACTTTTGCATGGTCCACAGCCCTCAACTTCAAAGAGTTAAAATTCATTATTTAAAGAGACAACGTGGCCGCGCTACCTTTTTGCACGATCCGCGCTGACCCTACAAGGGTATTTTGTCCAGTTTTTCCCACTATAAATAGATTATTTTTCCATTTTTAATTTTAGTTTTGTACCGGATATTGAGCTGTGCTCGTGAGAACCAAAGTTTTATCCTATTTGGGCATTTTAGCATTAATTTCTCAATAGATTCTTGTATTTTATTCTTAGCAATTAATTAATATGTTTAGTTCCTCTTCTATTTCTTCTTTAATTATGTCTAGCTAAACTCATTAGCTAGGGTTGTAGCTCACCCCTAGTGTGGCTAGTTGATGGGTGTTTCTATCTAGTGTGAGATTGAGATTGGATGTTTGTTATTTGGGTTAATCTTGTGTTTCAATTTCGAATTTGTTGTTGCAAACACAGATTCAAGCTTAGTGGGTCAAACTCCTCTTGAGAAAGAGAGTCCATGACCCTAAAATTAACCCAACAAAGACTTGGGATGGACCCATGAGAAATGGTAGTCCCAATTAACGAGTTAAACCTCGAGAAAAAAATTGCCCTACTTGAACCCTAGTTGCTTTTTCTCATTGGCCTACCCAATTGGTGTCGATAGAGTCAATTGGGCAAAATTGTTCTCTTTACCAAGAGGTGTGAGAATGGGTACAAATATGCAATGGTTATAGCATAAGCCCCAAATATATCAATCTCCCCTTAGTAACTTCTACCCGTTGAGTAGCCACCTAGGTAGTGTCATGATCCTAGTCCCTTTATCTATATTAAATACAACTTATCAATATTCTTATAGCTTAATTTTGCCTTAATTATAAGTTTATAACAGTAGTAATAAATACAAAACCCCCAAAAATGTTAGTAGTATAATTAAAAGCACATGAGCAACTCCATTCTAAGCTCCCTATAGAAATTCGATCCCAAACTACTATTTGGGTAAAAGCTATTATGACCCCCTCTTCTTACCGTTGTGTAGTGTCAAGTTGGCAGCAATCAACGTTTTGGCACCATTTCTGCAGAGCTTACGGTGTTGACTATCTGTTTAGCTAGTTTTGTGATTTGTTTCTCTTTCCTTCTTGTTCACTAATTTTGTTTGTGTTGATCAATCAGGTACAAATGGCCCTCAATGGAAATTATCCACTTGGCGGCGCCTTTATGAGGGAAGAGGTAGAAGATCTTGAGCAAGAAGAGCTTCCAGCACCTCAAGTTCCACGTCCCCTCGATCACCCTCCCTTGAACCTGAACTGGTCGAGAGAGATGAACCCGCACCACATTTTTTCGAATCGAAACCCCTAACTAGAGATGGAATTCCAGAACCTAAACAACTTCGTTGAGATGAATAGGAAGACGTGTTTCCAGAACGAACAAGATACGGGTTAAGAAGGTGGAGTTAGCAAAGTTAGACAAGATACGTAGAGGTAGAAATGCTAATGCAAATGCTAACGAATGAGAATATTCCATAACCTCCTCTGCCACCGCCAAGAGTGGCTCTAAGTGTCCTTCCTAATCAAGGATTTGTGAGTGCTATCATTCCTCCACAAATCCGGGTGGGGAATTTTCAAATCACAATTGTCATGTTGACCTTGCTCAAAGAGGGTATTTTACGGGCGCCTCCGACCAAAATGCTTACAATCACTTGAAGGGGTTCATAGATACATCCTAGGGTAGCAAGTAGACAAATGTATCCGAGGATGCGTTAAGATTGAGGATTTTACTGTTCTCTCTCCATGGTACAACGTTGGATTGGTTAGAAAGGCTCCCCAATCGTTCTATCACCACATGGGATGAACTGGTGGACAAGTTTATTGCCAAGTTCTTTTCTCCAAGTCATATGGCGGATCTTCGGGATGAGATTCTAGCTTTTTAGAAAGATCCAACGGAACCTTTGCATGAGATATGGGAAATATATAAAAAAATGGTGAAGTATTGTCCTAATAACGACATGACGGAGGAAATGATTCAACAAACCTTTTATTGGGGTATTAACACCACGAATCAGTGCATTGTGAACCAATTAGCCGGAGGGAACTTCATGAAACTTTCTTACCAAGAGGCATGTGATGTACTTGATGAAATGGCCGACACCTCTTCGGCATGGAAAAGTCGAGCAAATGTGCCCCAAGGTGACCCCACGGTCATCCATTTACACAAGGAATTGCATGATCATGGACAAGCTATAGCTGAGCTTACAACAACTATGAATCAATTGGCAAAGACGCAATTACAATAAGTCCAAAACCCGCGTCAAGTCAATGCAATGGAAAATGTTTCTATGTTAAAAAGGAGGCAAAGAGGGCAACAACAACCTCAAGGAAATTGTGAGCAATTCGACAATAATAATGATGGTGGTGGTTATTCGAATGAGTGCTATGATGAGCAAAGCAAAGAATGTCAATATGTCAATAATTACCAAGGTAATATAGGAAATCAAGGGAATCAACAATGGCGACTCCAAGGAAATTGGGGCAATCAACAAAACGACAGTAATTGGAATAATAACAACCAACAACAAGGTAGTGGCAATTGGAACAACAACAACCAAAACAACAATTGGGGTAATCAAGGTAACAATTAAAGCAATTGGAATGGGAACAATATCAATTGGAGCAACAACAACAATAATCTAGGAGGGTGGAATAATAGCGGAAATCAAGGCAACCGGGGGCAAGGCTTTCAAAGGCCCTGCATGTACTAACAACCGAATAATCCTCCTCCATTTCAATCTCAAGGGTCTAGTTCTTCGGGTAGTGATATGGGGAGAATAGAAATAATGTTCGAACAAATGATGAAGAAGAACCAAGACTCCAATGCTCAATTGGCTTCTCATAATTCCTCTATCCGGAATTTGGAGGTGCAACTTGGCCAAATATTTCAATCATTAAATACTCAACCTAAGGGTGCTCTACCAAGTGATACGGTAGTGAACCCAAAGGGAGGTAATAATCATGTGATGCCGGTTAAAGCAAGGAGTGGAAGAGGAGGTGATGTGCATGCCTAGAATAAAAATCAAGTTGTGAATGACTAAGTTGAGTTGCATGATGATAATATGCCTTTGGATATTGAAGATGTGGTTGAACCAAATATGACTAATGATGTGCGGATTGATATTGATGATAAGGACGGGGTATAGACTCAAGATGATGTAAACCCTTCTACGTAACACATTATTGATATGCTCGGGCCGGTGGTGCCCAAGTCCAACTCACCCTTGCCTAGGCCTCCCTCATCATACCCTCAACAGTTGGAAAATCAAAAAGGTGACAATCAATTCAAAAAGTTCATTGAAACAATGAAGAGACTTACTATCAATGTGCCATTGGTAGAGGCACTTGAATAAATTCTGGGGTACGCAACGCTTATGAATAATATGATAACCAAGGAGAGGTCGTTGGAGTGTGAAACAATTAAAATAATGCATCAAGTGAGTTCTATTGTTCATTCTATTTCCCCAAAACTCGAGGATCCCAGAGCTTTCACTATCCCTTGCATTATTGGTAGTGCGGAGTTTGCCAAGGCCCTTTACGACTTGGGGGCAGGCATAAACTTTATGCCTTATTCGGTTTTCATGACTTTGAGAATCAGACAACCTATGCCAACTTCAATAAGACTTCAAATGGCGGATCAATCGATGAAACGACCCTTAGGCATAATTGATGATGTTCTTGTTCGTGTTGATAAATTCATATTTCTGGCCGACTTTGCCATATTGGATTGTGAGGTGGACTTTGAAGTGCCAATCATTCTTGGGAGAAATTTCCTAGCTACGGTGAAGGAATTTGTTGATGTTGAAGCTGGTGAGTTCACATTACATGTGGGAGATGAGAAAATGGTATTCCATATGTGCAAATCAATGAGATAACCCAATAGCACAGAGGTGTGTTCATTTGTGGACATTGTCACAATTGTGATAGTGGATGGCACAAGTTCCATGATAAATGTTGAGGATCCTCTTGAGACCGTGCTTCTTAACATGGATGTCAATGATGATGCCGGTAGAGTGGAGTGCGTTAATGTATTTCATGGTATGGGTTCATATTCATATGAGCCTTGAAAGTTATTTTTGGATCTTTAAAACCGCAAAACTCCACCAACAAAGCCATTGATTGAGGAGCCACTGGTGTGTTGGAGTTGAAACCACGTCCTCCACACCTCAGGTATGAATTTTTGGGTTTTGCTTCAACTCTTCCAGTTATTCTTTCTTCTTTCCTGACTAACATAGAGGTTGACACCACTTTGGCGGTTCTTCAAAAGCGCAAAAAGGAAATTGGATGGACATTGGCCGATATTTGGGGGATAAGCCTCGCATTTTGTCATGCATTAAATCATCTTGGAAGAGGATGAAAGGCCTTCACTTTCACATCAAAGAAGAATGAATGAGGCAATGCAAGAAGTGGTAAAGAAATATGTTATCAAATGGCTTGATGCTGGTGTGGTTTATTCGATCTACAATAGCTCATGGACCTCTCCGATCTAATATATGCCAAAGAAAGGTGGGATGACGGTAGTGACCAATGCCAATAACGAGCTTATTCCTACTCGGACAGTTACAAGTTGGAGAGTTTGTATGGATTATAGAAAGCTTAACAAGGTGACAAGAAAAGATAATTTCCCATTACCATTCCTTGACCAAATGCATGATCGTCTTGCGGGCAGGGCTTTTTATTATTCTCTAGATGGTTACTCGGTGTACAATCAAATTCTAATTGCCCTGGAGGATTATGAGAAGATGACCTTTACATGTCTGTATGGCACATTCACTTTCTTGAGAATACCATTTGGACTATGTAATGCTCCGACGACCTTCCAACATTGTATGATGGCATTTTCACCGACATGGTAAAGGATATCTTGGGGGTCTTCATGGATGATTTCAGCGTGGTTGGGGATTCGTTTGAGGAATGCTTAGTGAATTTGGATAAAGTATTGTCTAGATGTGAAGAAACCAACCTTGTGCTCAACTAGAAAAAATGGCACTTTATGGTGGAAAAAGGTATAGTGTTGGGTCATAAGATCTCGAAGCAAGGAATTGAAGTTGATAAGGCGAAAATCGAGGTCATTTAGAGGCTTCCTCCCCTACTTCCATTAAAGGGGTGAGGAGTTTTCTTCGGCATGCCGGGTTCTACTTGCAATTTATTAAAGACTACTCGAAAGTTGTGAACCCACTTTGCAAATTGTTAGAGAAAGAAGCCAAGTTTATCTTTGACCACAACTCCTATCTTCACCGCACCTAATTAGGGTTTGCCCTTTGAACTTATATGTGACACAAGTGATATGGTAGTAGGGGTGGTGTTAGATCAACAGATCAAGAAGATGTTCCATCCCGTGTATTATGCTAGCAAAATGATGAATGAAGGCTAAAGAAATTACGCGGTGATGGAGAAAGAGCTATTTGCTATTGTGTTAGCCATGGAGAAATTTCGACCTTATCTTATAGGGACAAAGGTGATTGTGCACACAGACCATGCTGCCCTTAGGTATTTGATGACCATGAAGGACTCTAAAGAAAGATTGATGAGATGGGTGTTACTTCTTCAAGAATTTGATTTGGAAATAGTGGACGGGAAGGGAAGTGTGAGTCAAGTTGCGGATTATTTGTCCCGGTTGGAGGAAGAAGGGAGGCCATGTGATGGCATTGAGATAAATGATACATTCCCCGACGAGCAACTTCTTTCCATTTATATGCGAGATATGACTTGGTTCGTGGATATCACGAACTTTATTGTGACCGAAAATATCCCGTGTGAGCTCTCTTCTAACCAAAGGAAGAAATTCAAGCGGGACAAATTGGATTTTTATTGGGATGATCCATATTTGTTTAATATTTGCATGGATGGTGTGATAAGAAGATGCGTCCCGGAAGGTGAACAATTGAGCATATTGGAGGCTTGTCACTCCTCTCCCTATGATGGACATCATGGAGGGGTGAGGACGGCTTTAAAGGTTCTGAGTTGCAATTTCTATTGGCCGACGTTGTTTAAGGATGCTGGTGACTTGGTGAAGAGATGTGATGTATGTCAAAGAGCCGGCGAAATTTCAAAAAAAGGTGAGAAGCCTCTCAATACGATTCTGGAGGTGGATATTTTTGATGTTTGGGGAATTGATTTTATGGGTCCGTTCGTGAGATCTTGTGTGAACACTTATATTCTCGTGGTAGCGGACTATGTTTCAAAGTGAGTTGAAGTCGTGGCTTTAACCAACCACGAATCCCGAAGTGTTGTGGAATTCTTGAAAAAGAGTATCTTCACAAGGTTTGGCACCCCTCCTTCTATCATTAGTGATAGGGGGGGGTCCCACTTTTGCAACAAGGCTTTTGACTCATTGCTTGCTAAGTATGGAGTAAATCACAAAGTGACCACCTCCTATCATCCTCAAGCTAGTGGTCAAGTGGAAGTATCCAACCGGGAAATAAAGAGTATCTTGTCCAAAACGGTAAATGCTAATAAGACCGACTGGTCGAAGAAATTGGATGATGCTCTTTGGTCCTATCGGACGGCTTAGAAGACCCCAATAGGTAAGTCTCCGTATAGGTTGGTGTTTTGTAGGGCATGCCATCTTCCGGTGGAATTGGAGCACAACTATGTGGGCACTGAGAAAGTTGAACTTGGAATAGGATGTTGCGGCAAATCTCCGGGTTGAGCAACTAAATGAGCTTGATGGGTTTAGATTGTATGCCTACTCCAGCTCGTCCTTATATAAGGACAAAATGAAGTACCTTCATGACAAATATGTTTAGGGAAAGGAATTCAAGGTTGGTGATATGGTTTTTCTTTTCAACTCCCGGTTGAGATTATCTCCGGGAAAGCTCAAGTCAAAGTGGAGTGGGCCATTTGAAGTGGTATATGTGACTCTTTTTGGTGCTTTTGATCTCAAGAAGAAGAATGGTGAAATATTTCGGGTCAATGGCCATTATGTCAAGCATTATTTGGGAATGTTTGATGACAGCCACGTGGTGACACTCATTCATTTGAAGTGATATGGTATCATACATCGTACCGTGACGTTAAATCAGGAGCTTCTTTGGAGGTAACCTATGCCTTTTTATTTCTCTTTGATTTTCTTTGTAGATTAGGATTTTTGAGCTAATTTTTTGTGAGATGTTGCAGGGATTACATTGAAACAGTGCAAAGCAACAAGAAATAAAAATTGCAGTCTGTGAAGTTTGCCAGTATGGTCGCGCTGTATTTTTGCATGGTTCACGTTGGCATGAGCCAAGTTGCAAAGTCTCTGAAGTTTGTAGCGTGGTCGTGGTGCAGTTTTGTGCGGTCTGCATTGGCAAATCAAAATTATGGTGCTCTCTAAAGTTTTCCATTGCAACCACAATCAAATTTGCAATGTCTGCGATGGACCTTCGCGTCTGCAGTGCACTCTAATGTGGCCGCGCAAGGTTGCCTTCTAAAACTTCGGATTTGAAACCCAGCGCGGTCCGCGATTACTTTTACGTGGCTTTATTGGTAGGTAGATACGGGGCGTACTGATTTTTCTATAAATAGAGACCAATGGCTTCATTTTACACTTTTTGCCAATTGAATGCCTGAGCCCTAATTGTTTTACTGTTCATACACCTATGAGACTAATCTTCGTGTATGCTTGCATTAAGTGCCTAATTCTTCTTATTCCCGGTAACATTTTACACATATTCAATTAATTCTTAAGTTTTACTTTTGTTCGTGTCCCAGTAGTTATAGCTTCATCTTTCTTTTTCTTAGGTTTAATCATTAGGTTAGTTTATATGTTGGTTTTGGATGCTGGGCATGATTTTCATATTGGGTAATTGAGTAGGGACAACTAGGATTCGAAAACTTGAACAAAAATGGATGAGTTTGTCAAACCCTAACTCGATCTTTAACTATTGACTCAGTGCGGCTGCGGTCATTTTCTCGCGGTCCGCCTGGCCCTGACGTGGCTTCACTACTGATGGTGCGGTCCGCGGTGGCCTTTGATGTGATATGAAGTCTGCTTTCAGCATGGCTGTGTCTCTATTTGTGCGGTCTGCACTAGCCCAACACAGTCGCGCACCCATTTAATGCAGTCTGCTTGGGAGATTTAGAGAGGTGTGTTTTTCTAGGTTTGTTCAGTGCGGCTCGTTGTCGCCTTAGCGCTGTCCGGGGTGCCCTGTTCTGCAATGACTTCGGCAATCTTTTCATCTGCTTCTTTGAAATTTTTTTCACTAACTAATACACTGCTTGTCCTTGAACTAACAATGTTAGACATGTTTTCTTGCAGATCATGGTTAAACAAAGAGGCGGTAAACAAACACAACAACCCGAGAGAGGTGGTGCCTCCCGAGGGGGTAAGGACAAGAGAATAGTAAAACTCACTCCCTAGGCTCGGGAGAACATTAAAAAGACTCGGAAATTAATATGGGCTGCTGATAAGGCTGCCTCTAATTCTTCAAGAAGTGAGTACGTGCCCTCCAAAAGCATATCCTCGAATTCTATCCCAACTCACATAGGTGACCCCCTCCACCTAGTTGATACTCCTCCACTATCAACCTCAATCAAAAGGCCAGAGAATGTAGTCTCGGACTCGTCTGATGAGTCCGTAGTTGGTAGTGAATGATACTCTACCTCCCCCACAACTTCATTATCTGGGGAGAGATTAGAACAAGGTGAAGGAGGTGAGCCTCAGATTGGGAGTATTGAAAGAACTAGAAAACCTGAAGTTTGGGAAGATCGATTCGTTAGTCATATCGCATTTCACATGTTCAGGGAGTGGTGGCCGGGGAGGAAGTTGTACCAAAGAGAAGATTTATTGATACTGACCTCTTACCCCACAGCCCGAACGTGCAAATGGAGTTCCGAACTAGACATGACTAGGAATTTTTCAAGGAAAAGTGCATCAAAGCTAATGAGCATATGGTTAGAGAATTGTACTGTAATGTGGCTCACATTGTCAAGGATATGAAGGTGACCAAAGTGAGAGACAAAAATGTGGTGTTTGATGGGAAATCATTAAATGACTACTTGAGGTTCCAGGATGAGGATGAGTCGCTTTATTTGGCTATGTTTGCGATGGGTGAGGAAGCTCGACCTTGATTAGCCCAATTCTTGGCAATCCCAGGTACCGTCCCAACATGGTTGCAAGCAGGGAAGAAAGTATACAGGAACACCTTCAACTTTGAGGCTCGAGGGTGATTGACTTTTGTATATAGTCGGCTTGACCCTTATACCCACGCATACTATTCCATTTACCTGGGCCATTCTTATTTCATCTAATACGGGTAGGTACCCTATCAATATGTGTAATGTAATATCTAGGGTAAGTTATGTTATGGGACAGGAGAAGGACCAGAACTACCCTTTTCCCAACTCCCTTACTCTGTATTTTAGGGATCTGCAGGTCAATAAGAAAAGATTTGATATCAAGATAAAACATGTGGCTCCTTACTCTCTGTAAAACATGCAAGGCCATGACAACCTAAAATCCAAGAAATACCAGCCCCTACCTCTTCCCCAACTGGCTAGTCTGAGCAGCCAATTGCGGTAGAGCCTTCTACCGAGCCTTCCACCATACCTGCTACCCCTACCATTGAGACCTTGTCCCCAGTTCCTTCATTTTCAGCTGGCCCCAGTAATTTAGGAGGCCCCCGGGTTTTATCTTCAAAGACTTATCCCTTTACGGCCCATCAGTTGAGTCAATCCTTTGCTAGCTTGAAAACTGGATGTCGGTTACGACTTCTAAGTTGTCCCCTTTATCCTCCACTATTCAGACCCAGACAGCACCTTAACCAGCTCAAATTCCTTAATCCATTGAGGAAACCTTGAAAAAGATCCTGGAAAACTAGGAAAAGATTATGAAGACTCAGGCCACATTGACTACTACTGTGGAGTCACATAGCAAGGCTCTAAAAGAGCTTGCTAAGGACCACATGGAGCTGAGGAAAACACGGGCTTCTAAGGACTCTATGAAGCAACTCAGGATGGATGTAGACCAACTTTTGGCAGACCATATGCCTCTAGACTCTCTATTTGGGGAGTCAGTCTCGGATAAAGCTACACCAGTGCCACAGTCAGAGCAGGAGCATGTACCCAGGCTCCCGAGGAAGAAGAGAAAGCTTGCCAGCACATTTGATGCAGTGATTGAGCTAGCTGAGGTTTAGGAGGGTCCATCCAGTGTTGTACTCGACATTCAGCTGGTCCATGATCAGGCCCTAGTCCCAGCAGTTGAGCAGCAGGAGGCCGGGAACTAGTCTGAGGTTCCCACCCATACAGAGGACCAGGGGACCACTGAGGATCCCATGCAGATGGACCAGACCTAGGGAGCTCTTCTATATCCTTTCATTGACTTTTTGTGCTTATTTGTGTAGTTGGCATTGGGGACAATGCCAGCTCTTATTCGTGGCGGTGCGCCCTACTTTTTTTTGTATTATCTTGTTGACTGTACATATTAGATTCTCATTTTATGTTCTGTTGATTTGATTTTCTAGTTGGTCTGTATATTACTTTATATTTTATCTACTTTTCTCGTACATTTTATTCTCTTTTGGTTTGTATATAAAGTTACATTCGTATATATTCATCCTTCATTGTATATTTTACTCCCCTATTGTACATATTCATTCTGTTTTTCTATTTTCGTAAAAAATTTCATTTTTAGCTTCGTAGATAGGCTCGTAGCTTTTTGTTTTTGGAATTTTCAATAACCCCTTGGTTTTCTTAATGTCACGGTTCTTTACAAGGGTGGAGTATAGTACAAACCAGGCGGCTCTTCCTAATAATAGACGACATGACAACCTTCTTAAGGGTTTGAGTCTATTTTTTATTTTTCTTTTGTTTTTGATATTTTGTAGTTAAGGGTACCTTAGGCAAAGCTTCACTTGGGTCTAATACAGTTGCCTTTGATCCCCATGATGAAAGACATAATTTTATGTTTAGGATGCTGAAAGTCGTGGCTTTGAGACTCTTGTGTTGACCAAACAATCATCATGTGGTCTTTTTGGACCATTGTGCGCTTGAATCGTAACTCAGGTTGTTATGGGCCCTCGACTCAATGTCTTTAGCAATCCCTTAGCATGTGTGGTGAGGAATCAAATTATTAGTCCATGTCCGGAGTTAAAACTTTCCCTGAATGTTTGTTGGGGTAAAATCCTAGGTGAAATTTGAATTGAAAAGTGATTGTAAGCTCTCTTTGGGTAATTAAAAGAGTAAAGGTTAGAATTGATTACCAGCACTTTGATGATGAATTTGTGTGATGAAAGTCACTTCTAGGTCTTGGGAATTTGAAAATATGAAGAAAATGGGTTCTGCCCGTTTTGAAATTTGTTTTAAAAAGACTGGGCAGGCCTTCATCGCGTTTGGGATAGGCCTGCCGCGTTCGCGATGGGTTAGGCCCAGATGGACTTCACGTTCGTGGAGATTTAGCTCATTAGGCCTTCGCGTTCGCAGTCTAAGGGCTACGCTCGCATAGAACAAAACGAGCTCCCTTCCTCAGGTTTACTAACATTATGCATTCGCGTGGGCCAGATCCCGTTCACGATGGGTAACCCCTCCAAAGCTTCACGTTCACGTCTTGAGCTCCGCGTTCGTGAAGAATAAAAAGACACCCCAGGAAATTTGCCTTATGCATTCGTGATTGAAGCCCGGCGAAGAACAAAATTGCTATGCACCTGCAACAGCAAACCTGCAACTTTTCTAAGTATAAAAACATCCAGTGGCCTATCTAAAACTCACCCGAGCCTTTAGGGCTCCAAACCAAACATGCAAACTAACCTGAAAATATCATACGAGCTTACTCGCGCTATCAAATCATCAAAATAATGCCTCGAACTGTCGGTTTAACATCAAAATCAAATAAAAAGCTCAAGAACTCTTAAGTTTTAAATTTCACAACCGAGGGTCCGATTCACGTCACATGAAGTCCATTTCTCACCAAATTTTATAGGAACAACTTAAATATCATACAATACCTGTATCGGACTTCGAAACCAAAATACGGGCCCGATACTATCGAATTTAAACACATTGAAATTTTTTAATTAGTCTTAAAATTTCAATTAAATAATTTTCTTCAAAAATTTATTTCTCGGACTTGGGACCTCGAAATTCACTTCCGGGCATACGCTTAAGTCCCATACTTTCTTATAGACCCTTCGGGATCCTGAAATCACGAGTTCGGATCCGTTTACCCAAAATATTGATCGAAGTCAACATAAATTTAATTTTAAAAGCAAAATTAGCATTTCTATCAAATTTTCACATAAAAGTATTCTGGATATACGCTCGAACCGAGCACACAAATTAAGGTGAGATAAGAGGATGCTTTTAAGGACTTGGAACACAAAACTAACTTGTAAGTCAGGTGATGACCTTTTGGGTTAACACAGAAAGAGTAATAAGTGCGTGATGTTTCACATTCGAGGATAGTTAATCGGTAGCCCGCACATGTATGAAGTGTGAACGACGCAAATAATGTGACATTTCACTAATCCGTTGACCCGATGTAACGTACGGATGAAGAAATCGAGATTCATTCATGGCTTCCCTTCGCTTCGATAAAACTACCCTCCGAAAAATGAGAGGACTATCTGTATACTGAAAAAATCAGGGTGGAGTTTCCCTTGATTCCCCGGTGAGAGAATGGAGGGGCAGCAAGAATCAATGAAATTATTATTGAGGTTGGGAACCCCCCATATCGAGACCCGGAAAGAATGAATGGTATATTACTGATCGGATACGGTAAAGCTACGTGCCCAGATCGAGTATGGCTTCTGTACTTCGGGAGACACGACGAACGACTATAAATGACGGATATGATGCCGTAATATTCTCCCTCAATCAGATTTTACGGCGTGAATCCCATTCGGTATCAATCAAGGATAAAAGATTACAGGAAAAACAAAAATTTAACCTCTTTAGACTTGTATTAAGATTGAAATTCTCCTACTATATATAAAAAAAACTTTTCTTTAATCGGACACATTGTAACACACAATTCTTTTTGTTCTCTAGCTATTGCTTGTTTGTTCTATTCTTTACGCACAACCAAGCTTGTATCGAGGGTTCAATTGAGGATGAATTTCACTGTTTAATCTAACAACATGCTTCGTCATTATATTGCAATTGGTTTGATAGTTTATTTTGCCTTTAATTCATCTATCTATTATTTTTAATTATTCGTATTGAATTAAACTACATTTCCTTTAAGCCGCATACAAATTTAATTGTTAACCCCTTCATCATTTCATTAGGATTTTCTCTCATTTTAAGAGAATTCAACTGTTCATATGTAATAATTATGTAACTTTCTTTTAATCTTGTTAATACAATATATTTTAACGGCAAAGAGGATTGGATTGAACCTCTTACTTCCACCTAGTTCCTATAGAGAACTACCCCTCATTGTCTACATCCAAATCCAACATGATGTTGGATTCATGGGGAAGGAATTACGAGTTAGGTGATAATATAAGGTCAGATTAGAAATTCACTCATACTTTGTTTAGCTGAGATTGAGTGCTCCAAAGTCCGAAAAAAAAAAGAAAAAAAAAAAGACGGACAGACCATCTAGAATCGACAAGGTATGACAAGTGAGGCTTGCTCAATTGGTAAGCACCTCCACCTACGACCGTTAGGTACGAGTTAAGTGATAATTTAAGTTCAGATTAGAAATTCACTCATACTTTGTTTATGTTGAGTGAATTTCCAGAAAAGACGGACCGACCATCTAGAATCGACAAGGTATTATGTTGAACCTTCGCCTCTGGACTATTTATTTGTACTTTACTGTATATGAATAATAACTCCTTAAGTTTCCATTTACTCTATTTTATTCTATCTTAGAATTTTATAAAGAAGTTATATTTTTGTGTTCCAACGAAAATTTAAATAATACTGTTGGTGTTTTTCTTTTTTGTTTTTTGTTTTTATGAAGGTGGACTATAAATCTTTTAGGTAATAAATAATATTATTGTATTTCTCTTGCCATATTTCAAAAGTTGAAAGAACCATTCCACTTGGTTTTAATTTATTTAGTCTTTTGTATTACCATTGGATCATTTGAGTGTATGACTTTGTTTTGATGATTATGTTTATTATTTTTAATTTTAGTTTCCTTAAAAGTTGAAATTGCTCGAAAAGTTGAGACACCCACATTTAAACCTTCAAAAGTAAGAGTAAATGTGAGTACGAATTCTTTTGGACCACGGAATAGCTCATATCTTTTAGGGGAAGGTACACGTTTCTAGAAAATTTTACTTTATACCTATAAATTTTAAACTATTTATCTTATAATGATGAGACCCAAATAATTTACTTCTCCTATCCATATGACCAGAATTATTTATCCGGCCCATGCATTAGCTTATTAATACCTCAGTTAACGCTATTTCATCCAGCCATTTTCTTTCATTTCAAAAGCCCATAGCCAAACCATGATAAATCATATTTTACACAGCAGTTACTGATTTGACTTGTGAATTTTTCTTTAGATTTTGTTTCTATCTTCAATATTATTATACACGAGTTTCATTCCAAAATTCTTTTTCTATATTAGTATTTTTTTTATTTGGTATTTCTGAACCTAGGTTGGTGCAGTTATATTTAAGTTTTCTAGCTCTAATTTTTTTATGTGTATGAAGATCTACCATTGATGAGCATGAAGCTCCTGTATTTAAAATTTTATTTTGAAAATTTATTATTTGATTCGATGTGGGTGCTATAAAATATTGATTATAGTACATTGAAGTAATCTTCCCGGATCTGAATTTTTATGTGTATTTGAATATTCACCATTGTTGGGCTTGAAGCTCTTGAATTTAAAATTTTTAGTTTGAAGATTTCTTTTTTCATTCAAAGTGGTGCTGTTAAATGTTGCTTATAGTACTTTTTGAAAAATCATACTGAAATTTGATATCATTTGGAGCTGATTTGAGATCAAAATTTTCAGCTGGAAATCAAAGAAGAACACTACCACCAAATAGTATACCGCAAAGATATACAATATAATGTAGGAGTATATAGCTATGCAACGGTATACTATTATAGTCTACAATATACTACAACAATATATATAATAATCGAAGAAGAACACAGCTGCTTAATAGTATACCGCAATAATATACATACTATAGGAATATATAGTTATGCTGCAAAAATATATTATTATAGTATATAATATATTATTACAGTATATTGTAATAATATGAATTATACTGTAACAATATATAATATACCATAATGGTATACTTATTACCCGTAAATTCACTTGCCTTTTATCTTTTATTTTTTTAAGTTTTTACCCAGCATGGGGGAAAAATTAAAAATACAAATCATTTTTTTTCATTTTGATTTATTATATGACTTAAATTCTAAGGCTTCTGATTTTTGCAAAATATTAATCTGCCACTGGAGGACCTTGTAGCTTCGAAACACCTAAAATGGGTTTGTTGAGTTTGTAGTTATGTTGAAACTCAAAACAATTTTTTTTAAAAAACTATTTACGTACAATTGTATACCCTGTTGGTATAGTTATATACTATACTGGTATCATATGTTAGTTAATACTTTTTGATTGTATTAGCTACATTTAATTGGTACATAATTTAATTTTTTAGTAATAGTATAATAAAGAATAATAATAATAATTAAAACAGTAAATAAAATTAGAATATGAAGAGAAAAAGAATATAAAAAAATAATTAAAATGAAATTAGAAAAGGAAAAAAAAAGAAGAAGAAGCATAGAAATAAAAAAAAATTGAAGGATAAAAAAAAATTCTCACAAAACTACTATGGGTAGAAAATATAATTAGTTTGATGGGTAGAAAAATAAATGAGTAGACAACGGTAAATAGTTTTATTTTTGTGGGTAATTGTGTCATTTTCACATTTTATTACTCTACCAAACATATTTACCTTTTCTAACCATGTATTATGTATTTGCTCGATATTTTTTTTTATCGAGCGAGTATTTAAGTTAATCTTTTTGGGCTAGTACTTAACAAATACAAAGTATCGGAACATAACTGTGCAGGAGCAAAATCGAGAGCAATGTCTGCCCCGATTTCCCGATAAGAGAATAGAGGGAAAGCATGGATGCACGAAACCCTTTGTATCGAGATCCAGGAAGGATGAATGATATGCCCGCCATCGGGTACGTTAAAGTAACACATCCCTGCAAAGAATATGTTTTAAAGCCTTAGGGGACACAGTAAACGGTTATACAGGACAAAAAGAGGCCCGTGATACTCACACTTAGTTGGATATTACGGTGCAGATCTCGCTCAATGTCGATAGTGGATCAGTAATTACTAGGAAAGAAGAGATATTTTACTTTTTATAGACTTGTACTAAGGTTGGGACTCCCCTACTGTATAAAAAGGAAGCTTCTCTTTTGTAATACACTCTGTAATACGTAAATCAAAGCAATACAAGTTTATTTTCTAGCCTTAGATAATGTTATAGTTCTTGTTCTATTATCCTATTCTTTATCCATGACTAGGCTCGAACCGAGGGTCCAATCGAGGACGAAATCACTGTCCAATTTAAGTTCAAGCTTGGTTGGAACATCACAATTGGTTTGATTGCTTATTTTGTCTTTAATTCACTTATATAATATTCTTAATTATTTGTGTTAAATCAAACCATGTATCCTTTTCCAATTTTAGAATAAATAGTTTGGCGCCCACCGTGGGACTAAGGATAATAATAGTAAATCGATACGAATCTCCATAACAAACCATATTTTACACTTTTTCTTTGAAGTATTAAATTAATTTCAGTCCAAAAAGGTCAAACGTAGTCTGCTTACTTGAACGTTAACGTCGAGTTTAGACATGAGGACAAAAATAGTAATTTTGTTCCTAGTAACGAGGTGTATCCTGCCGATCCCAACGGTGTCCCAGTTGCCGATTTGGTTGATGCTAACTCGCAGATGGACATCAATATTAACTTGCCGACTAATACCGAAAATAATATTCGCGGGAGACCCCGACCAATATCTCGAGAGCGTTCGAAAGAGAAGATGATGGGGTAAGCTTGCGACTAATCTTTGAAATGTTGCAGGCTCAATAGGTGATGATAGTTCAGCAGCAGAATCAAAGCAATATGCCCAATAGGGTCGAGCCCGGACGATCCCAAGAATGTACTCGAAGAGATGAGAAAGTTATCGAGAGGCTGATGAAGCCGAGCCCGGGATAAATTTCGAGGTGATGAAGATGCTCAAGGATTTGAAAAAACGAGTGGAGTCAGGTGAGAAAAAGATTTAGGCTAATGACAAGAAGGTGGAAACATACAACTCCAGGATAGATCAGATTCCATAGGCACCCCAGATATCAAAAGGGATCTAGAAATTTATACAGAAGCCTTTCCTATGAGCGCGACACCAAAGACTATCCCAAAGAGGTTCTACATGCCCAACATCCCTATATACAACGGGACCACATATCCAAATGAACATGTGACCTCTTACACAAGCACCATCAAGGGGGAATGATTTGGAAGATGGTGAGATCGAGTAAGTGTTACTAAAGAAGTTCGGGGAAACTTTGTCCAAGGGAACAATGATATGGTATCACTACTTACCCCAAATTACATTGACTCATTTGCTAGGCTTGTAGATGTTTTCATAAAAGCCTATGGTGGGGCTATCAAGTTTGAGACCATAAAGTTAGATCTCTTCATGGTCAAACAAAAGGATAACGAGATGCTCAAGGAGTTCGTGTCAAGATTCTAGATAGAACAGATTGATCTACCACCGGTCGCGGATGATTGGACCATTCAGGCATTCACTCAGGGGCTCAACCCCAAAATTTCCTTGGCCTCTAAATAGTTGAAACAAAATTTGGTAGAGTACCCGGCGATAACCCGGGATGTTGTCCACAACAGGTATCAGTTGAAGATTAGGGTCGAGGATGATCAGCTCGGGCCCCCTTCTGGATTTGTTTACCCTATCACATCCGATTATAGATCTAAGAGAGCCATTGATAAATAGCTATGACCCGTCCGAGATTGGTATCAACCATACAGTGCGGACCAAAGAGAAAATGGATCCGCGCATCATTCCGCAAGTAATGTGAAGAGAAGCGATCGAGGGCCCGGTGGTCGAGGCCTGATGAGCAAAAATGGGGTTGATAGACCGCTCGGGAGCAAAGAATCACCAATATTATCATAATACAACTTCAATGTGGATGCCACCAACACCGTGTTAGAAATAGAGCGCATCAAAGGGACCAAGTAACCCCAACCATTACAGTATGACCCTTCCTTGAGGGATCCTAGCTTGATGTGTAATTACCACTAAACTCATGGTCATATAACCAAGTATTGCCAATAGTTGAGAGAAGAAGTTGCCCGGCTATTCAACAACGAGCACCTTCGATAATTACTAAGTGATTAGGAGAAAAAATCACAAGAAAATGGTTGCCAATAAACAGGTCAAACAAGAGGAGCCTTAGCACGTGATCAACATGATCATCGGAGGAGTCGATATCCCCCAAGGACTAATGATTAAATGCACTAAATCCATAATAAGAGAAAAATGCACTTGGAATTATGTTCCGGAGGGAGCTATTTTGTTCGGAAATGAAGATGCCGAGGGCATCATACAACCTCACAATGATGCATTGATAATATCTATACTTATCAGTAAATATCGAGTTATACTTGTGTTGATTGGTCCAGGTAGCTCAGACAACATTATCAAATCAAAGGTCGTAGAGCAATTTCGGTTACAAGACCAAATCGTGCTAGTAGTCTGTGCATTGAACAAATTTAACATGGTTTGTAAGACCATGATAGGAGATATAACCTTTCTAGTGAACACTGCTAATACGATCCAAAAAAACAAAGTTATACATGATCGAGGGGAATATGAGGTATAATGCTCTATTCAGAAGGAAGTGGGTTCATAATATGAAGACGATGCCCTCGACCTTGAACTAGGTGTTGAAATTTACCACACTAGGGGGGAGGGTCAAGATGGCCTACGGAGAATAGCTGACCACAAAAGGAGATGTTCATTGTCGATGCGTTAATACTTGTACCAACTATTTTGACATCAAAGAACGCGGAGCTGACCAGAAATGAAATCACAATCACTGATACCCCCCTTGGGCGAACTAGAAGAGCAAGAGGAATGAGGAGCAGACGAATAGGATGATTGCAACATCCCGAGATCCTTCATCATTCTCGATGACAACGAAGCTACCAAATCAATGGTTGAAGAGTTGGAGCGAGTCATATTAATTAACTACCTACTTGATCAAAAGTAATCCTGGGCATGGGGTTAACCGCCGAGCTTAAGAATAAACTTATTGATTTTCTTAAAACTAACGTTAGTTGTTTTGCTTGGTCCCATCTTAACATGATAGGGATCCCACTGGAGGTAACTAATCACAAGCTAAGTATGGACCAAATGTTCTATCCGGTTAAGCAGAAGAGATGGCCACAGTCTGAGATCAAACATGCATTCATCAAGGATGAGGTATTCAAAATTCTGAAAGTAGGATCCATCCAAGAAATTAAATACCCGGACTAGTTAGCTAATGTGGTGGTAATGACTAAAAGGGAAAACAAACTAAGAATGTGTGTGTATTACAAAGACCTAAACAAAGCATGCCCGAAGGATTCTTTCCATTTTCCTAAAATTGATTGAATGATCGACACGATGGCCGGGCATGAGGTATCAGCTTTCTTGATGCTTATTCCAGGTATACGCAAATTTAGATGGACCTGGACGATAAGGAAAAGACTTCTTTCATTACCAAATTGGACACCTACCGCTATAATGTAATGCTGTTTGGATTAATGAATATCTGTGCCACCTACCAATGCCTCAAATATCGGATATTCGAAGAGCAAATAGAAAAATCAATGGAAGTTTATATTGACGATATATTTGTCATGTCCCCGTGAGCATAGGACCATTTGAAACAATTGTAGGAAACCTTCAATATATTGAGGAAATACAATATGAAACTAAATCCGTAGAAGTGCACATTCGCGCCAGATCGGGAAAATTCCTTGGGTTCGTGGTGTCCGAAAGGGGGATCGAGATCAACCCCAACAAAATAATGGCCATAGAGGATATCACAATGGTGGACAACATCAAGGCATTTCAAAGATTGACAGATGTATATCGGCACTAGGCTGGTTCATCTCAAGGTCCCCAGACAAAACCCATCGATTCTTCTCATTATTAAAGAAGAGGAATAACTTTTCCTAGACCCCGAAATGCCATCACGCTTTGGAAGAACTCAAATGGTACCTGTCCAGCCCCCCTTGCTGCATACTCCAAAAGCATATGAGAAAATATACCTCTACTTGGCGGTTTTTGAGGTAGCGATAA
>JASVEL010006523.1:0-183577 GCA_032618575.1 Nicotiana noctiflora | reverse complement strand
GGGGACTGGGTGCCGTCATGACATGTTCACGATTGGTGAACTAGGGTCATGACAAGTTGGTATCAGAGCTCTAGGTTCGTAGGAGTCACGGGACACGGACCGGTTACTTAGATTCTCGCTGATCGATACGGAGACGTCTGTATTTATCTACGAGGGGCTATGTAGCTGTTTAGGAAACTCTTCATTTCTTTTGGATTCCTTGTCGTGCGACATTTTTGGCATCAAAAATCTAAACTATTGCTTTCTATTCTCTCACAGATGGTGAGGACACGAGCTACTCGCAACGATCAGGTACCCGCGCCCCCTGTTGCCGCCGTTAGAGGCCGGGGCCGAGGTAGAGGACGAGGACGCGCCCGAGGTGCAGCCACAACACCCTCGCGCGCTGCCGCTGAGGTGCCACAGGTAGACTAGGTTGGAGCGCAGGCACCTGGTACACCGACTACAGCTGCTACTACTCCAGCACTACAGGAGACCCTGGCTCAGTTCATGAGTATGTATACCACTTTAGCCCAGGCAGGACTGCTTCCTCTTGTTGCAGCTACATCTCAGGCCGGGGGAGGGGCCCAGACTCCCGCAGCCGTTACACCGGAGCAGCGTGTGCCAGTGGGACAGGTTCCAGATGTTTTGGTTATGCCTCCTGCTGCCCGAGCACAGTCCGGAGGTGGACCAGCTGCCTCCGAGGACGAGCGGCGTAGATTGGAGAGGTTCGAAATATGACCCTCCGGTGTTTAGTGGTTTGGCTTCAAATGATGCATTGGGTTTTCTGGAAGAGTGTCATCGTATTCTTCGCACTATGGGGATTGTGGAGACCGGCGGGGTTTCCTTCACTGATTTTCAGTTTCGTGGGGCCGCTTATGATTGGTGGCGCACGTATGAGCTGGATAGTCCAGAGGAGTCTGCTTCATTGACTTGGACGCAGTTTTCAGATCCGTTTTTGAGGGAGTTTGTTCCACAGAGCCTTAGGGATTCTTGGCGCTCGGAGTTTGAGCGGTTGCGACAGGGCTCCATGTCAGTATCGGAGTATGCTATCAGTTTCACCCGCCTAGCCAGGCATGCATCGGCTTTGGTAGCCACGGTTCGGGAGCGAGTGCGGAGATTTATTGAGGGCCTTGTTCCGCCTATCCGATCCAGCATGGCCAGAGAGCTTGAGACAGATATATCTTATCAGCAGGCAGTTAGCATTGCCAAGAGGATCGAGAGTATGCTCCCTAGAGAGCGGAGGAGAGAGAGAGGCCAAGAGGTCTCGTGAGTCGGGCCATTTCTCTGGTGCCCGCACTTCATCGGCCGGTCGCTTTGGCAGGGGTTATTCTGGCCGACCAGTTCACTCAGCATTGCCCGCAGCCGGTAGTACTCCAGGTCTTCCAGCACCTCAGGAGCCTTATTATGCTCCCCCAGTTTCCAGTGCACCTCCTACGCGTGGACCTTCCAGGGGTCAGACTAGTGGGGGTGAGGCCGGTCAGTCACAGCCACCGCGTCCTCCCCGAGCTTGTTTTGAGTGCGGGGATACTCGCCACCTGGTTAGGGAGTGCCCTAGGCACAGGAGGGGTGCACCTTCTCAAACTTCACAGCCTCAGCATGCTCTACAGGGTCAGCAGGCTATCATTCCAGCTCCAGCTACCTAGCCAGCCAAGGGCGGGGATTAGGGAGATAGAAGTCACCCTTGAGGGAGGGGCCAGGCCAGAATTTATGCTATTCCTGATCGTGCCACGACTGTGGCCTTCGATTTTGTTATCACAAGTATGATATTGGTTAGTCACAAAGAGGCATCAGTTCTATTCGATTCTAGTTCTATTTTTTCATATGTGTCTTCTTACTTTGCTTCTCATCTAGGTGTGCCTCGGGATTCTTTGAGTGCCCCCATTTATGTTTCCACTCCGGTGGGTGATTCTTTGGTTGTGGACCGCGTATATCGGTCGTGTTTGATTACCATTTGTGATTTTGAGACCAGAGCGGATCTATTGCTGCTTGGGATGGTCGATTTTGATATTATTCTGGGCATGGACTGGTTGTCGCCCCATTATGCTATTCTTGATTGTCACGCTAAGACCGTGATGCTGGCTATGCCAGGCATTCCACGTATTGAGTGGAGTGGTACTCTAGATCACACCCCTAGCCGTGTTATTTCTTTTCTCAGAGCTCGGCGTATGGTTGAGAAGGGGTGTGCTGCTTATCTAGCCTATGTGCGGGACGTCAGTGTTGACACTCCCTCTATTGATTCTGTTCATGTGGTACGTGACTTTGCTGATGTATTTCCAGCTGATCTTCCGGGCATGCCGCCTGACAGAGATATTGACTTTGCTATTGACTTGTTGCCGGGCACTCGGCCCATCTCTATTCCACCGTACCGTATGGCTCCTCCTGAGTTAAAGGAGTTGAAGGATCAGTTACAAGAGTTATTGGGCAAGGGTTTTATTCGACCCAGAGTTTCGCCTTGGGGTGCTCCTGTATTGTTTGTGAAGAAAAAGGACGGTTCTATGCGTATGTGTATTGACTATCGTCAGCTGAACAAGGTTACAGTGAAGAACCGGTATCCTTTGCCACGTATTGATGATTTATTTGACCAACTACAGGGCGCACATGTGTTTTCTAAGATTGATTTGCGCTCTGGGTATCACCAGCTGAAGATTCGGGAGCCAGATATCCCGAAGACTGCCTTCAGGACCCGGTATGGTCACTATGAGTTCCTCGTGATGTCTTTTGGGTCGACTAATGCCCCAGCAGCATTTATGCATTTGATGCACAGTGTGTTCAGGCCTTATCTGGACTCGTTCGTGATTGTCTTCATTGATGATATTCTAGTATATTCTCGGAGCGGGAAGAGCACGAGCAGCATTTGAGGATAGTGCTTCAGATCCTGAGGGAGAAGCAGCTTTATGCCAAGTTCTCTAAATGTGAATTCTGGTTGAGTTCAGTGGCATTTTTGGGCCACGTGGTGTCGAGTGATGGTATTCGAGTAGATCCGAGGAAGGTGGAGGCCGTGCAGAGTTGGCCCAGACCCTCCTCCGCTACTGAGATTCGCAGTTTCCTTGGTTTGGCAGGCTATTACCGTCGTTTCGTAGAGGGGTTCTCTTCGATTGCAGCACCTATGACTAGATTGACCCAAAAGGGTGCCCCTTTTCAGTGGACAGACGAGTGTGAGGCGAGCTTTCAGAAGCTCAAGACAGCTTTGACTTCGGCCCTATATTGATGTTGCCTACAGGTTCGGGGTCCTATACTGTATATTGTGATGCCTCACGAGTTGGACTCGGTGCGGTATTGATGCGGGACGGTAGGGTGATTGCCTACGCGTCGAGACAGCTGAAGGTGCATGAGAAGAACTACCATGTTCATGATTTGGAGCTAGCTGCCATTGTTCACGCCTTGAAAATTTGGCGTCATTATTTATATGGGGTTCCTTGTGAAATCTACACTGATCACCGGAGCTTGCAGCATTTGCTTAAGCAGAAGGACCTGAATATGCATTAGAGGAGATGGTTGGAGCTATCGAAGGACTATGATATTACTATTCTCTATCATCCGGGCAAGGCTAATGTAGTTGCCGATACCTTGAGTCATCGAGCAGAGAGTTTGGGGAGTTTAGCATATCTACCAGTCTCGGAGAGGCCTATGGCGATGGATGTTCAGGCTTTGGCCAGGCAGTTTGTTAGACTGGATCTTTCGGAGCCCGGCCGGGTTCTAGCTTGTGTGGTTTCTCGGTCTTCTCTATTTGACCGCATCAGGGAGCGTCAGTTCGACGACCCTCATTTGCTTGTCCTTCAGGATAGAGTTCGGCGTGGTGATGCTCGAGATGTTACCATCGGGGATGATGGAGTTATGAGGATGCAGGGGCGTATCTGTGTGCCCAATGTAGATGATCTTCGAGAGCCGATTCTAGCAGAGGCCCATAGTTCGCGGTATTCCATCCATCCGGGTGCCGCGAAGATGTATCAGGACTTGAAACAGCATTACTGGTGGAGGCGGATGAAGAGGGATATAGTTGATTATGTTTCTAGATGCCTCAACTGCCAGCAGGTGAAGTATGAGCATCGGCGCCCGGGTGGATTGATGCAGCGGATTGAGATTCCAGAGTGGAAATGGGAGCGCATCACCATGGACTTTGTATCTGGACTTCCACGGATCGTTAGGAAGTTTGATTCCATTTGGGTTATTGTGGATCGGCTGACCAAGTCCGCCCATTTTATACCGGTGAGCACTACTTATTCATCGGAGCGACTGGCGGAGATCTATATCAGGGAGATAGTTCGGCTGCATGGTATTCCAGTTTCCATCATTTCGGATAGAGGCACTCGGTTCACTTCACGGTTCTGGAGAGCCGTACAGCAGGAGTTAGGTACTCGGGTAGAGCTGAGCACAGCCTTTCACCCCCAGACTGATGGGCAGTCCGAACGCACTATTCATATTTTGAAGGATATGCTCCGTGCGTGCGTGATTGAGTTTGGAGGTTCATGGGATCACTTCTTGCCGCTGGCAGAGTTTGCTTATAACAACAGCTACCAGTCTAGTATTCAGATGGCACCATACGAGGCCCTATATGGTAGGAGGTGCAGGTCTCCCGTGGGTTGGTTTGAGCCGGGCGAGGCCAGGTTGCTAGGTACTGATATGGTTCAGGAGGCTATGGACAAGGTCAAGGTGATTCAGGACAGACTTCGTGCAGCCCAGTCTAGACAGAAGAGTTATGCGGACAAGAAGGTTCACGATGTGGCTTTTATGGTTGGTGAGCGGGTTCTGCTTCGAGTCTCGCCCATGAAGGGCGTTATGAGGTTTGGGAAGAAAGGGAAGCTGAGTCCCAGATTTATTGGCCCTTTTGAGATTTTGAGGCGTGTAGGAGAGGTTGCTTATGAGTTGGCCTTACCTCCCAGCCTAGCCGGAGTTCACCCCGTATTTCATGTCTCCGTGCTCCGGAGATACCATGGTGACCCGTCGCACGTGTTGGATTTCACATCTGTTCAGCTAGACAAGGATCTTTCTTATGTTGAGGAGCCAGTAGCCATTCTAGACAGGCAAGTCAGAAAGCTAAGGTCAAAGAACATCGCTTCGGTAAAGGTTCAGTGGCGGGGCCAGCCGGTCGAGGAGGCGACTTGGGAGGCCGAGCAGGATATGCGCAGCCAGTACCCTCATCTTTTCACTACTCCAGGTATGTTTTCTATGCTCGTTCGAGGACGAACGAATCTTTAAGTGTGGGAAGATGTAACGACCCGAGCGGTCGTTTTAGAAAATTACGCCCCAATCCCTAATTTAATTGTTCCCCTAAGTTCATTTCTGCTATTGTGGGTTGCCGGGAGAGTCGGTTCCGAAAATTTGAGCATTTTGGGACACTTAGTCCCTAAATAAGAGCTTTGAAGCTAGAAAACGGTCCGTAGCCGGAACAGTGTTAAGACGATCTCGGAACGGAAATCCGATGGTTCCATTAGCTCCGTTAGGTGATTTCGGGGTTGGAAGCGCGTTCGGAATGTATTTTGGAGGTCCGTAGCTCAATTAGGCTTGAAATGCCGAAGGTTGAAATTTTGGCGAATCCGAACGATAGGTGAGATTTTGATCCGAGGGTCGGAATGGAATTCCGACAATTTCTGTAGCTTCGTTATGTGATTTTGGATATGTCCGCAAATTTTCAGGTCATTCGGACGTCGTTTGGTCGGGTTTTAGATCGAATGTGCAATTCGAAAAGTTTTAAGAAATTTAGGCTTGAATTCGATGTGAATTATGGGTTTTGATGTTGTTAGACGCGTTTTAAGGATTGGAACAAGTTCGAATAAGGTATTAGGATGTGTTGGTGTGTTTGGATGAGGTCCCGGGGGACTCGGGATGAATTCGGGTGATTAAACGGCAAGAATCTTAAAAACTTGCAGCAGGCTGGTGCCTGCCTTCTGTAGTATTCGCTTCTGCGGAGCTTGGACCGCAGAGGCGAGTCCGCAGAAGCGACATTTGCTCCGCAGGGGCGAGGGTCGCAGGAGCGGATTTTGGATCGTGGAGGCGGTCACGCGGGAGCGGAAAGTCTTCCGCAGGAGCGGAAGTGAACTATTTGGTGGCCCTCCGCAGGAGCGGACGCTTGTCCGCATAAGCGAAGTCGCAGAAGCGACTGTGCTTCCGCAGAAGCGGAATCGCTGAAGCGACCCAGAGATCGCAGAAGCGGAATGGTCCAGCCAAGCCTGGGCTTCGCAAAAGCGACAAAATGTCGTGGAAGCGGATCCGCAGAAGCGGAATTTTGTCCGCAGAAGCGGAAATCGCAGGGAGTTAATTATGTCAGAAGTTAGAAATTTCAGAAACATTTCCAAACTTTGAGGGCTCGGCTTAAGGGGCGATTTGGGCGATTTTGAAAGGAGATTCAAGGGGTTTCTTCAGGTAATCAATTATGGACTCCAATTATGATTGTTGTTGATAATATTATGCAAGTTTTTCATGAAAATGGAGGAAATTGGGTAATTAATGGGGGTTTTCACCCTAGACCAAAACCTTTAGAAAATCAAGGTTTTGAGTGGGCAAATGGAGTCCGAATTTGATAAACTTTATATGCTTAGACTCGTATTGAAACAAGGATTCCGAATATATAACTTTCGTGATTTTTCGATAAGCGTACCGAAAGTCGGGTTTTGGCAACTTGTGGGTTTTGGTGAATTTTGAGTTATTTTGATTGGGTAATGCCCAATTGGCCTATTTTGATGTGATTCTATTGATTTTTATCAGATACTACACTTGTGGAGTCCGACATTCGCGGCAAGAGGGTTATTTCTTAGCGGTTTTGTACCGAAATTGAGGTAAGTGGCTTGTCTAACTTCGTGTGGGGGACTTTCACCCCTAGGATACTATTGTGATACTTTAAATGCCTTGTACGCGAGGTGACGGGCGTGTACATGCGCTGGTTGTTGAACACATACTTTACTCAAAATGTTCAATGAGTGATATTCCTGTTTTTAGTTGTTAAATTCGATATTCCTACCCGGTAGTAGTTAGAAAAGCATGATTAGATAGAATCTAACTGTCTAGTTGCTTAATTGACTTACTTGAGTTTTCTTGGTAATCGCTGGCGCTGTTCATCGGCGAAGTGATCATTAGGCATATTATACTTCTCTCTGTGTAATTCCTTTACTTGCTGTGGTTATGGACTACGGGTTCGATTCCCGAGATCCTGATATTATTGAAATGTGGACTACGGGTTCGATTCCCGAGATCCTGAGATTATTGAAATGTGGACTACGGGTTCGATTCCCGAGATCCTGACTTATTGGTAGGGACTGCGGGTTCGATTCCCGGAGATCCTGAGTTTATTGAAATGTTGACTACGGGTTCGATTCCCGAGATCCTGAGTTATTGATTATTTATTGAGACATGGGCTGCGGGTTCGATTCCCGGAGACCCAGGGGTACTGAGAATGGGACTGTGGGTTCAATTCCCACGGATCCTGGATTTGTTTATTTGAGTTGGTTATTTGTTATTAGCTTGATTGTAGACAGTTTCAGTAAACATCGTAAATGTTGCTATTTCGGATTTATTATTATTTGAGCTGCTTATTATTGTTATTGTCTTTTTGTTATTGTTCTCTCAGTAGGGCCACGACCTTCCTCGTCACTACTCCATCGAGGTTAGGCTTGGCACTTACTGAGTACCGCCGTGGTGTACTCATGCTACTCTTCTGCACACTTTTGTTGTGCAGATCCGGGTACATCAGAGGAGGCTCGTACTAGGTGATTCCGCAGCTTTCTGGGAGACTTCGAGGTATGATCTGCTACGTCCACGGATCCGGAGGCTTCCCTTCTATTCTAGTATTACTAGTTGACATTTTCTTCATTTCGTTGTTAGATACTCTTTACACATAGAGCCACAGTTGTATTTCCCTTTTAGTCTGTGTTACCGTGGGGTTCCGGATCTTGGTAGTGTTTTATTTATTGTGTGACGGATGTATGTGCCAAGCGGCACGGATTACATACCTTTTATGTTATTTTTCGCTGTTTCTTATTTAAGTATTTATAACTTATAGATTCCGCAACGTGTTAGGCTTACCTAGTCTGTTCATGAATTTATAAACAACAAATAGCATCATAACTTAGAGACATGAACACTAGTAGTATGCATAGAGCAAAGAAACAAAATAAAATTTGACACGATACATACCTCAACCATGGGACTCCTTTGAACTCTTTGATGAATACTCAGTATCTAGCAAAATTAATAGATGAACATAGTTTAGATGTCATAAAATATTGGAAAATTTAAACAACCAGGCATATAATCTCTTTCAAGATATAGTCCGCTAAAAATTGGTGCTGATATGAAGCTTTCAGTCAGAAGTAAATCAATTAATTTTTAATGGTTTATCGATTAGCCAACTAATATCAATCACTATATGTATAATTCTATCTGCAAGAGCCTCACATGTTTGAAATGCACTCGGCCTAAGAGATATGTGATTTTCTTTCTCAAATTTTTGGTTTGTTCTTGGCATTACTTTTCCGTCAATTTATATTTTTCATTTTTGATATGGTAGCTCCTAACTTTAATTAACCATATTTCAACTTAAAGGAGTCTACACAAGTTCTTCAACATGTTTTTTCAACAACTTGACTTGACCAAATGAAAATCGTCCCGAAAGAGTAGCATATTGTCACGACCCAAATCCGGCCGTGATGGCGCCCAACAATAAAGCTAGGCTAGCCAGACCAACAATCGTTTTTCACAAATCATATCAGTCCCAAATGGACAACTCGAGAAGAAAATATGAGTCAAAGAAACTCCAATAATAATAATACGAACAAAATACTGAGAAGTGCGAAAATAACTAACACTCCCAAAGATCTGGAGTCACAAGTCTAGAGCTTCTAAACAAAATCGAACAGTGATAGAGAATACTGTATAAAATACTCAATTTGAACATAAAGTAATAAATGAATGGAAAGAGATGAGAAGCTAGGTTCTGCGAACGTCGGCAGCCACCTCAGCAACTCGATATGACTCTGTGAAAGCTGGAATGCTCATCTACTTCTCCTGAGTACTTGAATCTGCACACAAAGGTGCAGGGAGTAGGGGTGAGTACTAAGTACTCAGTGAGTAATAAATATATACAAGTAGCTGAAAGCAAGAAATCCACAGAAATACCACAAAATGAAGCTAAACTACAGTCTGATCCTCCTACGAACTAGCAACAATAGTACAGTATAATTATCACAGATAATTCAACAGATAATGATGCAATGCAATGCAAATAACCGCTACGGCCTGTAGCCCGATCCATTTAACGTCGACGACGCTCACTAGTGGTGTGTACAGACTCCGGAGGGGCTCCTACAGCCCAAGCGCAATACTGTGCAGCGTGCAGCCCGATCCTCATATCAACCGCTGTGGCGTGCAGCCCGATCCTCATATCAATCGCTGCGGCATGCAGCCCAATCCATCCTCAACTTTTATTTAATTTTTCCAAAACAGGTGACTTAGCAATTCAATACTGTGATTTCAAACCAGGACTGAGATTGGTGATTAAGCAAGTATAGCTATCACATATATAACTATCCCCTCGGGATACTACAGGTCGGCACAAGGCCCAAACACGTCTTACAACCCACAATTATATCAAACACAGTGTTTTTCAACCACTAATATCATATTATACTCATTCGGGATCGACTAAGTCTCAATCCCCAGTCACAATCAATCCTGCACCTGCCAGGGGGTGCGTGCCACGCCCTACTAGCGTCACAATGTGCTAAGCCGGGGTTTCAAACCCTCAGGCTACCTTATACACAAACTACTCACCTCTAGCCATCGTAGACTCGTCCGCAATGCCTTTTCCTTTAGAATTCGCTGCCTTGCGCGTAGAATCTAGTCAAACCAAAACAATTACGTCAATTACGGGTCAAAGAAACATAACCCAATTCAATTTACATGAAATACGCATAAACGTACTAAGTTGGTAAAACCCGACCCCGGGCCCGCGTCTCGAAAAATTTCTAAATTAGTACCAACGTGATTCCTCGTCTCGCCACGAGTCCGTGCATATAAAATTTATCGAAATCGGAGTTCGAATGGCCTTTCAAAAGTCAAATTTTCGTTTTTCAATACCTAGGCCATAATTCTTCATAGTTTCTACCCAAATTCATGAGGATTGATGTTAATTCTAACATAAAATTACGTTTTTGAGTCAAGAAACTTACCTCCGATGAATACCCGATGAATTCCCAACGTTTTCCCGTGAGTCTCTCTCTCTGGGGCTCAAAATTTGTGTTTTTGGTATATGAACCCGCGACTGGTCTGTTCTGAAATTTAATTCATTGCCAGACCATTTTGCTCTACGCGTTCGCGTGACCTCCCACGCGTTCGCGATGCCCAGCTCAGTTTTACTCTTCGCGAATGCAGCGCCTCTTACGCGTTCGTGAAGAACAATTTCTCAGCCACCCGGATTTTCTTCTACGCGTTCGCGTCGCCCCTCACACGAACGCGATGCACTCCCTCGTTCTCCTATGCAAACGCGACATGCTGATCGCGAACGCGATGCGATCCATTTTCCTCCTTCACGAATGCGACCTCCAGGCACGCGAACGCGAAGCTCATTCCCACTTAGCCTATGCGAACGCGACCTTAGCCTCGCGAACGTGAACGCTTACAGTCCTGCACAGTCTTCTGCAATTTTCTGCATATTTTTCCAAGTTTCAAATGCCTGGATGATGGTCCGAATTTATCCCGAGGCCCTCGGCCCCCGGGACCCCAACGAAAACCACCAACATACTCCAAAACACAATACGGACTTGTTCCAATCGTAAAAACACCATCCTAAACATCAAAATCACCATTTTCACCAGATTCAAGCCTAAGTTTCTTCAAAACTTCCGAAACTAATTCAATCCAAAACCCGATCAAACGACGTCCGAATGACCTGAAAATTTGCAGACATATCCAAAATCACATAACGAAGCTAAAAATTGTTGGAATTCCATTCCGACCCCCGGATCAAAATCTCACCTACCGTTCGGATTTCGCCAAAATTCAACCTTAGCCTATTCAAGCCTAAAACTACACCGAACCTCCGAATTCGATTCCGATTGCTCTCCTAGGTTATAAATGATCCCCCGAAACTAGTCGAATCATCAAAATTCAATTCTGAGCTATCTTACTCAATGGTCAACATTCGGTTGACTTTTCCAAACTATCCTATTCATAAAGAGGTATATGACCTCATTTCTATCTAAATTCCTTCTGATTTTCTTCTAACTTTCCAAACACATATAAATGAGCATATTGAAGTGTTAAATGAAGAAAACGGGGCAATAACTCCCGTAACGACGAGTCGGGTCATTACATTCTCCCCAACTTAAACAAACGCTCGCCTGCAAGCGGGTTAAAAAACATACCTGGAGTATCAAATAAGTGTGGATATCTTCTCCGCATCTCCTGCTCGGTCTCCCAAGTTTCTTCCTCCACGGGACGACCTCTCCACTGCACTTTCACTGAAGTTATGTCCTTAGATCTCATCTTACGAACCTGTCGACCCAAAATGGCAACCGGCTCTACATCATAGGTCAAAACCTCATCTAACTGTATCGTGCTAAAGTCTAACATATGTGACGGGTCTCCAACATACTTCCGGAGCATAGACACATGGAACACCGGGTGAACTCCCGACAAGCTGGGTGGCAAAGCAAGCATATAGGCCACCTCTCGAACTTTCCTAAGCACCTCAAAAGGTCTAATGACCCTTGGGCTCAACTTTCCTTTCTTTCCAAACCTCATAACGCCCTTCATAGGCGAAACCTTCAGCAACACCTTCTCACCCACTGAATAAGACACATCTCGGACCTTCCGGTCCGCATAACTCTTCCGACGTGACTAAGCTGTGCGAAGTATCTCCTGAATTACCTTCACCTTGTCTAAGGCATCCTGAACTAACTCTATCCCCAACAACCTAGCCTCTCCTAGCTCAAACGAACCGACTGGAGACCTACACCGCCTCCCTCATAGAGCTTCATACGGTGCCATCTGAATGATGGACTGATAGCTATTATTATAAGCAAACTCTACAAGAGGCAAGTAATCAGCCCATGAACCACCGAAATCAATGACACAAGCACGCAACATGTCCTCCAGTATCTGAATAGTACGCTCAGACTGCCCATCCATCTGTGGATGAAATGCTGTGCTCAGCTCTACCTGTGAACCAACTCTCGTTGAAATGTCCTCCAGAACTGAGAAGTGAACTGGGTACCTCTGCCTGATATGATAGAAATGGGAACTCTATGCAATCTCACAATCTCGCGGATGAATATCTCCGCCAGCCGCTCCGAAGAGTATGTAGTACACACTGGAATGAAGTGAGCTGACTTGGTCAGCCTATCCACAACCACCAAAACTGAATCAAACTTCCTTGCCGTCCGAGGGAGTCTACTAACAAAGTCTATAGTGATCGTTTCCCACTTCCACTCGGGAATATCAATACGCTGGAACACACCACCAGGCCTCTGATGCTCATACTTGACCTGCTGATAGTTTAGGCATCGTGCCACATGATTTACAATATCTTTCTTAATCTTTCTCTACCAGTAATGCTGTCTCAAATCCTGATACATCTTTGCGGCTCCTGGATGAATAGAATATCGCGAACTGTGGGCCTCCTCCAATATCAACTCACGAAGGCCATCAACATTGGGCACGTATATCCAGCCATGCATCCGCAACACTCCATCACCATCAATAGTGACATCTTTGGCATCATCATGCTGAACTCTGTCCTTAAGGACAAGCAAGTGTGGATCATTATACTGGCGCTCTCGAATACGATCATATAAAGAAGACCGAGCTACCACGCAAGCCATAACCCGAATGGGCTCAAAAATATCCAGTCTCACCATCTGATTAGCCAACGCCTGAACATCAACTGCAAGGGGTCTCTCCCCAACTGGAATATACGCCAAGATGCCCATACTAATAGCCTTCCGGCTCAATGCATCGGCCACTACATTAGCCTTCCCGAGATGGTACAAAATGGTAATATCATAGTCTTTAAGCGATTCAAGCCATCTCCGCTGCCTCAAATTGAGATCTTTCTGCTTGAACAAATGCTGAAGGCTGCGGTGGTCTATATATACATCACAAGATACACCATACAAGTAATGCCTCCAAATTTTCAAGGCATGAACAATAGCAGCTAACTCTAAATCATGAACATGGTAGTTCTTCTCGTGGGGCTTTAGCTGCCGAGAAGCATATGCAATAACTCTACCCTCATGCATCAATACACAACCGATCCCAACTCTAGAAGCATCACGATATACCGTATAAGACCCTAAAGCTGATGGCAACACAAGTACTGGAGCTGTGGTCAAAGCCGCCTTGAGCTTCTAGAAGCTCTCCTCACATTCATCGGACCACACAAATGGAGCATTCTTCCGTGTCAACTTAGTCAAAGGTGAAGCAATAGATGAAAAGCCCTGAACAAACCGGCGGTAATAGCCTGCCAAGCCGAGGAAACTCCGGATCTCCGTAGCTGAGGAAGGTCTGGGCCAATTCTGCACCGCCTCGACCTTTTGTGGGTCAACCCGAATACCATCATTGGACACTACATGTCCCAGAAAAGTCACAGTATCAAGCCAGAACTCACATTTAGAGAATTTTGCATAGAGTATTTCTTCTCTCAACCTCTGCAATACCACCCTCAAGTGTTGTGCATGCTCCTCCTGGCTGCGTGAATACACCAGGATATCATCAATAAACACGATCACGAAAGAATCAAGGTATGGCCGAAATACACTATTGATCAAGTGCATGAATGCAGTTGGGGCATTAGTCAGCCCGAAAGACATCACCAGAAACTCATAGTGCCCATATCTCGTCCTGAACGCTGTCTTCATAAGGTCCGAGTCCCTAATCTTCAACTGATGATAGCCCGATCGAAGATCAATCTTAGAGAATACGCTGGCTCCCTGGAGCTGATCAAACAAGTCCTCAATACGAAGCAATATGTACTTATTACTTATTCTTCACTGTTACCTTATTCCTGTAATCAATGCACATTCTCATTGTGCCATCTTTCTTCTTCATGAACAATACCGGTGCACCCCAAGGTGACACACTCGGGTGAATGAAACCCTTATCTAAGAGTTCCTGAAGTTGTTCTTTCAACTCCTTTAATTCAGCTGGTGCCATGCGATAGGGAGGAATCGAAATAAGCTGAGTGCCCGACACCAAGTCAATACCAAAGTCAATATCCATGTCAGGCGGCATGCCCGGCAGGTCTGCTGGAAATACATCTGGGAAATCCCTCACAACGGGGACCGAATCAAGACTGGGTGTCTTAGCCTCAACATCTCTAATGAAGGCCAAATAAGATAAACAACCCTTCACAATCATTCATTGGGGCTTTATATAGGAAATCACCCTGTCAGATACGTAATCAGTCAAGCCACGCCACTCGATCCTCGGATTACTTGGAATAGCTAGCGTGAATGTCTTGGCATGACAGTCCAAAATCACATGGTAAGGAGATAACCAATCCATGCCTAGAATCACATCGAAATCCACCATGCCCAATAGTAACAAGTCAACTCGGGTCTCCGGACTCCCAATAGTAATAAGACAAGATCGATATATCTGACCCACAACAACAGTATTACCCACCAGGGGTAGACACATGAACGAGGAAGGTAAGAATACGACGGGTCATGCCCAAATGATGTGCAAAATAAGAAGAAATATAGGAATAGGTGGATCCGGGATCAAACAAGATAGAAGCATCCCTGTTGCAGACTGAGATAATACCTGAAATGACAGCATCTGAGGTACTAACATCCTTCCTATTCGGAAGAGCATAGAAATGAGCCTGGCCTCCACCAGTACGATCCTCGCCCCTAGGGCGACCCCTGGCCACCACTCCTAGCTGACTGTGCTGGTGCTAAAGAAACAAGAGTAGAAGACGAGGGCTGATCCCTCAGCTGAGACCGCCTACGAAGCCACTGAGGACATAATTCACGTCCAAGCAACGGTCATAGTCAATATAACATGATCTAATAAGTCCAGAATCGATCCCACAAAGAATTAACCTACCAATTGCAACTTTCACAACCCAAGAACACTTCTGAAGCAAGTTCCCAAAGTTTGAATATATTTTTGTGAGTTTTCGAACAACTACTATCTAAGAATTTAAAGACTGAAAAGAAAGAATTGAATATTGGGTAAATAATATGGAGAAAGACTAAGGTATTGATTTCCCCTATTGATGGAATCCCTTATGTTTATGCTCATACAAATTGTCAATATATTCTATCAATCATGAACGTTATTTTTACCGTAATTCTCTCCCGAGCAACTACAATAATTTACTAGTGCACTCTCCCGAGCTACCCTAGCTAGCTTTAATTTGAATAGTTCACTTAAGATTGCACCAAGACATCGTTATTCCTAACCCCGTCTTTACGCCTAAAGTTATAAATTACTCCAATAACCTAGGTGTGGTGTTGTTCAACAATATACCTAAATATGCACTATTTTCCAAGTTATGCACACTAAATAGGCATAGCTAATTGGACATCTACCAATTAACTACAACAAGAACAAAGTTGAACAAATAGAGATCTAGCTAACAATTGGTAATCACATAAACGAGAAGTTCATCACCCAATAGGTTCCATCAAAACCATAGAAAAGGATTTAGCTACTCATGATCAAAGAAACAAGAATAATAATTGACTTCATAAACAAATAATTGATATAAAAGAAAGGAATAAGTTGAGAGAGTTCTCTCCAACTAATAATCATGCAAAAGTAGTCAAAAATACAATGCTTGCCTCTTTTGGGTGGACTAGAGGTTTATATAGAGGGTTAAGGGCTTAAAAACTAAATTTGTACACAACTAGGAATAATATTTGCGGTGCCTTCCGCGGTTCGTCCACGGTCGTGGACGAACTACGAACATAACAGTTCTCTGATTCTTCCAAAAGTTCTGCGAGCTTGTTTTTCCGCGGTTCATCCGCGGTCGCGAGTGAACCGCGGATGAACAATAATTCGGATTTCTTCTTTAATTTTTCAAGCTAAGTTCACTTCAACTCTTCACTTGGCCTTTTTATCATCTCGTGACTCTAAAATAGCTCCTTTAGCATCCAATGACTCATGTGTACCTATAACACACCAATAAACACTAATCAAAGCATTTTTTCATCATAAATAATATCAATTCAACAACAAAGTGTGATTATTTAGGGCATAATTATAGTCAAATTCACCTATTATCAATACCCTACACTTAAACCTTTGCTCGTCCTCGAGCAACCTTAATCACACTTTAGGCCAATTTTATTTATGTCTCCCACAAAATATGTCACAAAAGCTATCTTCCATGATTAACCTAAGAAATGTACAATCCTTACCTAACTGTAAACTCAAATGCCAACACATTATTGCTGACTCTATTTATTATCAAAAACTTGCAAATTTACCGTTTTCCTCTTGAGTTACATGCCCTCACAAAATTTATTGAGAGAAGTTCCCACACATAAACAATTTAGAACATGGAACTTATAGATATAGAAAAAATTCACTCACTCTCAACAAAGAACATTCATATGTATATAGACACACCATAGGCTTGCCCCTAGTGTAATACTCCACTAATCGAGTTATTCAATCATAGATCAAGAGGTCTTTAAGGTTTGTAATGTTGGCTACGGGACAGGGTATGATACTTTTGGGTATAGTGGCTAACCTCCCTAAGCACTTTTCTTCTCTTTTTTCACAACTTCCCTTTTCGCTTTCTTCCTTATGTCTCCCCTAAACATTCTTTCACCTTTATTTACTTTGAATCCCCACTTTTATTTTGTTGGTGTAACTGACCTTTCTAATTTTCATATATACATTGATATAGCTCTTTTTCTGAATATATTTTTTTTCTCATTGCTTTGCAACACATTTACATTATTTTGGCCAGTTCACTATTTTCTACCATTCATTCTTAATTTTCCCTTTTTCAATTTCCCTTCACCTCACACTTAGACTTTTGCATATTCATTACAATACAAGTGCTTCTAGGAGGTAAAGTAGAACAATATAAGATTTTGATTTTTCATGAACATTCAAGGGTTATCAAAGAATAGGCTTTAAGCTCAAAGGGGTTAACTAGGATATTATGTACGGGTGAATTCATGTCTATTGATTTATGGGATTACACAAAGAAATTCCTCTATCCTCTCGACAACCAAACAACTTCTATTTCGCTTTGCAAACACACAGGGCAAGTTCTAGGTATCATATAGAACATATAATGTAAGTAAAATCTCACACACACATAGCATGCAACTCATTTAGAATTTGGTTCATCTACAAAGTCCTATCAATGTTCAAGCAAGCTGTACCGTGCAATTTAAGGCATATTTAGAATCTACAGTCAAGCTTAGATAATACATTCTCAGGTTCATTTTAGTTTTGCTAATGTGCATACTTGGGGTTACATGTTACCCTTTGTCCTCTAATCCTAAAAGAAAAATCTACCTAACCCGGTTCAAATAAAAACCCTTGGAAAAGAACCGTGGTCAAAAGAAAAACCAAGGGGGAGATGATACACTATCTAGAAAAAGAAAATAAAAGAAAGAAAAATTCCTACGTGGACTACTTCCCTCAAGAGTACTTGTCCTAAATAGTCCATCATCAGGAAGGGTCCTCTACTCATATTTTTGGATTTTTCAAATTTTTTGATTTTTTTGTGTTTTTATTCCGACTTGGACCCTTAAAAATCCATCGCCAAGTGTCCATCATCGGGCCAAGCCAGTTATTATTATTTACAACTACAACTACTATGTATAACATATACAAGATAAGTCACCCACCCCACACTTAAAATCATGTCATGTCCTAATGACATAATAATAAAAATATAGCGCAAGAGGGGCGAGAAAACTTACTTGTAACTCACTCGGAGTCGGAGACGGTGGATGGGTCGACATGACACGCTTGACCAAGTGCTCGGAACCATGCCATGAATCTGCTTTCCGACCGAGCTTGCCTCTATGACATCACATCTAAGCACGTGTGTAGTCCATCTACAGAGGTGCGTAAGTTCGCAACCTCCTCTTCCATAGACCTAATCATAGGTCTGGTATATTCGTACCTAGACATACTCGCTCCATGGTGAGCGTGCCTGGAAGGTCCGGCTGAGTCAGTGGAGTGTCTGGCCCGGGCAACTGGTACAGGGTCAACCTCGACATCCAAGTTAATTGGGTCATTGTCTCAGCCCACCCGGATTTGAGAAGCTCTGAATGGAGCTTTTGGTGGGAGATCACCATCCTTGGCAAGGACCAGAGTCTGATGGCCGAGACACAAAGTAGTGACGAGAGATGGGTAATAAAAACCCTTGGCTTTGAGGGATCCCCTCATCACCATCTCGTCACTAATCAAGCGGGCGATGTCCAAGTCCCGTTGTGTGATAAAACACCATGTTAGAAGTGCCCTATTAAAGTTTATGTCAGTGGTGTTGCTGGAGGGCAAGAGTCGGTTACATATGATTGAAAACCAGCATTTAGCAGTGTGTGTGAAACAGTTAGAGTGGAGTGTTTTGTTTCTTATCCAAACAGGGATGCCATCAACACATAAGGCCTGAATTAGCATGTCCCAGGTGACACCAGGCCTATCGTGGTAGTAGTCTACGTCACTAGTATGATTTGGCAGTCTAAGAGCCTACCTAATAGCATGTGCATGGGCGTAGACCAACTTACCTCGGACGAATACCCTCCTAGCCATCCCGTAGGGAGCATTGGCATAAAACTCCCTAACCAGCATCTTGTTCAAGAGGGATGGTGCATCAAATAGGAACTCCATTTCGCGGGGGCGAATTTCATCATATATCTCGGGCTTTTCCGACCGAAGGGCTAATTAGTCAATTTCAACTTCCTAGAGCCAGGACTTAGCCGCCTTGGCGTGGAAGTTAGCTTCCGCCTCCTCGCCGGCGAACCTCGACTCGTCATATGTTGGTTGCCTAGACGAGCTAGCTCCCTGCCTTGATCTTTTAGGGGCCATGATCCTGCACAAAATAGAACAACTAAAAATTTGCATAATGTTAGAACATTGGTTGGCTACTTAGACTTCACCATCCGTGGATTACCACAATCGTCTCTTTAGTGCTATCATCCCATAACTCCTATACTTAACCACTTATCTAACAATTTCACCAACTCACCTCAAGCCCCCCACACTTATTTATTTTGGCAATCTAACATGACCCAATTAAACCTAAACCATCTCCAATCATATACAACAACAACCAACTCACTAGTTGGGCAATATCTCCCCTAAAAGTTCAATAACCAAATCCTACAAAAACAAATGACCACCTTGGCCAACAACATATAAATTATATTTAACCAACACAATGGGTCTCCAAAACAACAAAATTAACATTATTAACTAAATTGGAGACCCAACAACACCATCTCTACCATAATCCCATCAATACCAACAAGGTTCCAAAAAATCATATAACATTCTACTACACAAACCAAGTAATATATATGGATTCTACTAATACTAGAAATATATAATACATGTTTTGCAAGTTAAACTACAATTAACTAAGTAAATCTACCAAACTAATAATAAAAATTAAAGAACTAAAAGAAGAAAGAAAGAAAAACAAAAGGAGAAGACTTACTATGGAGTGTAGTAAAAGAATAAGATTGAAGTAGAGGAATTGTTTGGAGAAGAATGGAAGAGAGTTTGTAGAGAGAAGGAGGAGAGAATTTAGAGAGAGAGGGAATTGGGGGGAGTGGCGGCTGGGGTTTGAAGAATAAGGGGGGGTTTGTTATGTTTAGGGTTATTAAAGAAGGGGAGGGGAAAGATTTGAATTAATTTTTTTTTATTTTCTGTCGACCGCGGAACTGACCGTGGTCGTTCGCGGTTGCGGACGAACTGCGAACAGCTAACTTCAGAGAGGGCCTTTTTCCGCGGTTCGTCCGTGACCGCGGATGAACCGCGAACAGAGGCCTTCTCTGAACTTTTCTGTTCGCTGGCAGAATTTATTTTTATATAGACTAACTATAATGAGTATACTTACAACAAGTTCGTAGGTTGCCTCCCACGTAGCGCCTGATTTAACGTCGTGGCACGACTCATCTTAGCGCATTTTAAGGCTCGCTATACCTTTGAGGTTCCTCTAACCGTAGTTCCACTTTGTCCTTGATGTCATCCATGCCGACATAAAGTTTCAACCGCTGTCCATTTACCTTGAATGTGCGTGAACCATCAATGGTTTGAATTTTCATAGCGCCCGAATCTAATGCCTCAATTACCCGAAAAGGACATGACCACCTTGATTTTAATTTTCTCGGGAACAATCGTAATCTAGAATTGTATAACAGTACCTTGTCCCCGGTTTTGAAGTTATGCTCTATGATGTTTTGGTCGTGAATCCGCTTCATCCGCTCTTTATACAGTCTAGTGCTCTCAAAGGCCAGATACCAAAATTCTTCCAATTCGTGCAACCCGGTCATTCTAGATTTCCCCGCTTCATCCCAGCTGAGATTCAATTGCTACAGTGCCCACCATGCTTTGTGCTCTAGTTCCACAGGTAGATGATAAGATTTCCCAAACACCAATTTGTATGGTGAGATGCCTATTGGTGTCTTGAATGCTGTCCTGTAAGCCCATAATGCATCATCAAGCTTCCTGGACCAGTCGGTCCTCGTGGCGTTTACTATTTTTGTTAATACACTCTTTATCTCCCTGTTGGAGACCTCAGCTTGCCCGTTGGTCTGCGAGTGATACGGAGTGGCAACTCGGTGTTTCACATCATATTTGGCCAACAATTTCTCAAACGCCCGGTTGCAAAAGTGTGTGCCCCCATCACTGATGATAGCACTTGGAGTCCCGAAACGGGTGAAAATGTTCTTCTTCAAAAATCCCACCACCACCTTAGCATCATTGGTGGGTAATGCTATAACTTCCACCCATTTTGACACATAGTCTACCACAACAAGTATGTACTTATTGCCGTATGAGCTGATGAAGGGCCCCATGAAGTCTATTCCCCAGACATTGAACACTTCCACTTGCTGAATAGGGTTCATTGGCATTTCATGATACCGGGAGATGTTCCCAGTGCGTTGAAATTAGTTGCAACCCTTCACCTACAAGTGCGCATCTTTAAACACTGTTGGCCAATAGAAACCGACCTCAAGTATTTTGGCAGAGCTATTCGCACTCCTCCAAAGTGACCACCATATGCTGAAGCGTGACATTCCTGCAAAACAAAAGATTGTTCTATCTTGGGGACGCATCTCCGGATCATGTTATCGAGACATATCCTAAACAAATAGGGTTCATCCCAATAATAAAGCTGACTTTCACGAAAAAATCTTTTCCTCCGGACCGACGAGAGGTCGTGAGAAACAATACCGCTGGCCAGGTAATTTGCATAATCTTCATACCATGGCGCTTCAAGGAGAGTGGTGGTGAGCAGCTACTCGTCTGGAAAGGTTTCTATAATTTCCCCACTTTCTTTGACAATTTCAGCTCCTTCAAGTCATGACAAATGTTCAGCGACTTGATTTTCGGTGCCCTTTCTATCACGTATTTCGAGGTTGAACTCTTGGAGAAGCAGCACCCAACGAATTAGGCGCAACTTAGAGTCCTTTTTATCAATTAAGTATCTTAAAGTTGCATGGTCAGTGTATACAATTACCTTGGATCCTATGAGATAGGACCGGAATTTGTCAAATGCGAACACGACCGCAAGCATCTCCTTTTCTGTCACTGTGTAGTTTAGTTGTGCTCCACTCGAGGTCCTACTAGCATAGTAGATTGGATGCATCAGCTTGTCTTTCCTTTGGCCAAGCACTGCCCCCACTGCATAGTCACTTGCATCGCACATTAGCTCAAACAGGTTGTTCCCAGTCAGGGGCAATGATGATGGGTGCTGTGACCAACCTATTCTTCAATTCCTCAAAAGCAATCTTGCATTCATCAGAAAAAACAAAGGGGTGATCTTTTTCAAGTAACTTACAGAGAGGGTTTGATATTTTGGAGAAGTCTTTGATGAACCTTCGGTAAAAACCGGCATGTCCAAGGAAGCTTCTTATGGCCTTGACGGATGTTAGTGGAGGCAACTTTGCAATGACATCAACTTTAGCTCGGTCTACCTCAACACCTTTTTTTGAAATCCGGTGCCCCAATACTATACCTTCTTGTACCATAAAATGACACTTCTCCCAGTTTAGCACTAAGTTTGTCTCCATGCACCGTTTCAACACTCTTGTCAGATTGACAAGGCATTCATTGAATGAATTCCCTACCACTGAGAAATCATCCATGAACACCTCCATAATGTCTTCCACCATGTCGGTGAAAATAGCCATCATGCACCTTTGGAATGTGGTAGGTGCATTGCATAGTCCGAATGGCATCCTCATAAAGGCAAAAATGCCATATGGGCATGTGAAGGAGGTCTTCTCTCTATACTCGGGGGCTATGGAGATTTGATTGTACCCGAGTATCCATCCAGAAAGCAGAAGTGTGACCTCCCTGCCAACCTGTCAAGCATCTGATCAATGAAGGGAAGTGGGAAGTGGTCTTTGTGGGTGGCAGGGAAGTGGGAAATGGTCTTTGTGGGTGGCTAGATTCAGCTTCCTGTAGTCCATGCATATTCTCCACTCGGTGACGGTTCTAGTTGAGATCAACTCATTATTCTCGTTTTTCACCACCGTCATGCCACCTTTCTTTGGCACATATTGAACTGGGCTAACCCAGCTACTATCAGAGATTGGGAAAATTATTCCCGCGTCTAGCCACTTGATTACCTCTTTCTTTACCACTTCCTTCATGTTTGGGTTTAGCCTTCTTTGATGTTCCGTGGAAGGTTTGTGTCCCTCTTCCAGGAGAATCTTATGCATGCAATATACGGGGCTAATCCCCTTTATGTCTGCCATAGTCCACCCAATGGCAGTCTTATATTCTTTTAGTACCTGTTGTGAGCACGTGATATTTACCCTACATATGAGTTATTCCTATAAAATTCAAAATAAGTGATTTTTCATCATTTTTTAAATTTTGTGTGGATTTTGTGTTAGTTGTTTGCATGTTATTTGTGTGTGATAAATGAAAATATAAAAAAAATTGCATCTTTAGGAAATTAATTCATTTTTAACAAATTAAAGAAAAAATCAAAAAAAAATTAACATTAGTTTGCTTTTTATGAAAAATGGCCAAAAAGAATAATTAGTTAAATAATTTTTAATAAATTCCAAATAAATTCCAAAATAGGAAAATACATAAAACACAAAAAATAAATAATACAATAGAAATATACACAAATGTGGGCTGGTACAAAATTAATAGCCAAAATTTGATTATAGCCGGCCCAATTGACCCAAGCCCAACGCCCAGTCTTTAGCCCAAATCAATTTAAAACCTCACCCGGTTTCTCTCCCCCTTCTTTGATGATTAAATCTCAGCCGTGTATTCGTTTCAATCTAACGGCTCCAAAATTATCAACATAACCTAATATACCTAAGACACATAAGAAGACAACCTTAAAAATTCCAAACCGATCTCCCTTCTGTCTCTCTCTCCACAGATGCCTCTCTTCTTCACTGTCACTGTAATGCCGCCGCTAGGGTTCCGCCACCCACGGCGGCTGCCGGCCACCATTCTGTCCAAAACCAACGCCAAACAACTCCCCACCTTCTCCTCATATTATTTCTACCATTTTTTCCCTTCAAACACCAACCAATCCTTTCAAATATCGTACCCTAATTCGCGCCGCCACACCACCCATGGCGGCGCCGCCACTTAAAACCACCCAAAACTCTCGAAGACCAATACCCCACTATTCTTTACAGTTTGACACAAAAGAAATAAGTCGAGCTGCCGGATTTTTAAAGACTTGAAGTCTGTTTCATTGAAAATTCAAGAAAAGTTGTCGGATAATCAAGAAAGGCTCGAGAGCATGAAGAAAAGAAGGAAAAACAAAAAAAAACAAGAAAAACAAAAAAGAAAAAAAACGGCAAAAGAGCTAAGTTTTCATTTCGAAATCTGTTTTCTTTTTTCCATCTTCTCTGCTAATTTTTTGTATAATGTGAATATGTTGCGATTCTGTTCAAACACTCCCTATTTGTTTCTTTTATTTCATTTTTGATTCGTCTTTTGAAATTTTTGTTACTTTCTGATTTTTATTAGGATTGTTAGATTTTCTGTTACTTTCTTATTTTTTTAGGATTGGTAGATTTTCTGTTAGTTTCTGATTTTCATTAGTATTGTTAGATTTCTGTTAAAGTTGTTAGTTCCCGTTAATTTTCAGATTCTTAGATTTAAGGAAAATAGCCTTTTGTGATTTATGTTAGTTTGTCGGCTGTTATGTTTTGTTATAATTTTGGTTAATTGACTCGTTGATAATGGGAACTATTTTGAACCTGTTTCGATCTTGTTTTGACATTCAAGTCGATTAATTGTTATTGTCGGAATTGTTTTGGTAGTTTAATTGCGTTTGTTGAATTTGTTAATTGATTAACACCTAGGACGTATTGGTTATAGCTGTTAGAATAGTGATATAGCTCGATTAGTGAATTCGCCTTTAGACTATTTTTAGATTCAAGTTAGATCGATGGCTGAAATCGCAAGATTCGTATCCACCTAAGGTGTCTTACTAAATAGAATCAATTGCGACTAGTTATTTCGATTAATAGGACTCACCATCTATCAATTGTTCCCCGAGTCTTGTTAATTGGATAATTAATCATAAGTGGCTATATTTGTAAGACTACCTAAGGTTGGTTATAGTTGAAATGTGATTTTAATTAGTGAATTAATCTGAATTTAAAGTAGTTAATAGGGCCAATTGGCTAATTGAGCAATAGTCACTTAATTGTGGTTATTTGATAAATACAAGTATGAAAATAGGTTAAAATGGGAGAAAATATTGAATTTGAAGTAGGTAATAAGCAGTAAAAAGCAAGGGTAAAAGGGGAATAAAAGTTGGTATAGTTGTAATAAGTTTAAAAGAAGAAAGGGTACAATTGGAAAGGGAATTGGCATAGTTGTTATAAATATAGAGCTTTTAGGGTAATTTGGGCATAACAAAAGGTATCTTAGTGAATAATAAAAGGAAATGAGGGCACAATAGGAATTCCAAAGGAAATGGAACATGGTAGAGTATTCTAGAAGGGGTTTTAGTGTAGATTTTAATAAAATAATTGCACTAACTTGTGCAACAAGCCAAGAATTGAAGGGTTTTTAATAAAATTTAGATTTCTCTTTTGGGCCTATAAATAGGCATTTTCAGCATTAAGAAAAGGGGGGATTCCTTCTGATTCTAGAGCTTTCTTTAGAATTTTTAGCCATAGGAATCCTAGAAAAAATCCCAAAAAATATTTGCTAAATTCCAGATCTGAAATTAATATTTCAGATTCATTTTTTTTCTATTTTGGCCTTCAAATTCATTCCAAAAATCCAAAAACAATTGTAGATTCATCACAAATCAGTAACTACAGTGTTTTGAGTGTGAATTATGGTTTTGAATCAACTTGAATTTCTGAAAATTGCTTCCTGGGTTAGCTGTTTTGGTCCTATTCACTGTTGAAACATTGAGCTGCTTTTGCTGTGAAAATTACTGCTTGAAATGCTGCTTCTGCATCCTGTTGTTGCCGTTGTCGATTAGATCTAATGGATTTCAACTTTTCAGGTACACATCTTGTAAATCTTCAGCTTATGGAAATAAAAGCTGTTTCGAAGCTAGGCTACTGCAATTTTTTATCATTTTTGTTTCCTCAAATCTCCTGTTATACATAAAAACTAATTAGACTATATGTAGATTTTATAGACTGTTTTTTAATTGCAAGTCAAAACTGGACTGTTGTGATTTAATTGATATGGTTTTAGGTTAATTTTGGCTTTGTCTCCACGTTCTGTTGTGCACAGATTTGGTTTGCACTTGTTTAGTTTGAACACGTTAATTAGAGGAATAAGTAGAGGATTGATCTGAATTTGGTATTTGATATAGTTATTTGGATAGTTTGAGCTGTTGTTTGATATAATTCGAACTGTTAAGCAGGGGAATAATCAGAGAATACAGTACATATGTATTGCAGCAAGTATTTTTGTTGATATAGTTATTTGACTGTTCTGAATAAGTTAATCAGATTATTTAAAAAATGCAAAATCTCCTCATGAACATGAAATTATAATTAGTGATTCAGGCATTAATTTGAATGAGTTAGAAATAAGTTCCTAATTCTCCCAAATCTAATAGTATACGACGTCCAGCATCTCGTAGTACATATAAGTAATATAGGCTAAACAGGTGATTAAATTGGAAATACATCTAATGCTATTAACACGTGAAGTGTGCTGCATTTAGAAAAATTCAAGGGATAGCTGTTTTCGCACAGATTGTATTGTAACTTGTTGTAAGATTTGTAGTGATTCGGTTAAAAAGAATCTTGGGATTTGGGGAATGTTTATGGGTATGGTAACATACGAAAGGTCATACACGCCTAAAATGATAGCTGGACGTGTTAAGTTAGGATAGAAATATAGTTATGTTAGGATTGACCTTTAATAAAGTGAGATGAGCCTCGTTAGAAAATCAAATACACGGGGCCCTTGAATAATTGTTATGAAAACTTAGACTCGGGAAGACCATTTAGTGAATTTCACGGTCTTTTCCAAAGTTAATAACACGACAGACTCTTTTAGGCACGACTTTAATAAATTACTTTCCTAAATATGGGTGCGCATTTATGTGATCCAAATCTTACTCTCGGCGAAACTGAAATACATTAAAGTCACAGGCGTACTGGTTGCGGTGTGACTCGAAATGTGTTTTCGTGACGTCGCAATTCTTCTAAAATTAAAAAGCAAAACATTAAAAGCACCTAATTAAAATATATAAAGAAATCAGATAGAAACAAAAATTGCAGTTGAGCGACCGTGCTAAAACCACGGAATCCGGGAGTGCCTAACACCTTCTCCCGGGTTAACAGAATTCCTTATCCAGGTTCCTAGTTTCGCAGACTGTATTACGGGGTCATAAATTTCCTCGGTTCGGGATTAAACCGGTGACTTGGGACACCATTATTTTCCCAAGTGGAGATTCTGAAAAATTAAATAAATTGACCCCGTTCCGACTGTCTTTAAGTGGAAAAACTCCTTCCCTGATTATTAGTATATCCTTTCTCGGGATGTAGTATTAAACAGTGGCACATTACGTATTTACGTATGTGCAGTGAAAAAAGGAGGTGTGACAGCTCTGGCGACTCTGCTGGGGATAAGTAACCCAGAACTTCGGTTCAGGGTTTAAGAATTCGAGCTCAGTGAATTTGCTATTTTTGCTTATATCTGATTTCATTATATGTTTTGATTAATGTGCTACATGATTACTGCTTTGATATTGCGTGAACTGTATATATAAAACTGTGCCGAAAACCCTTCTCTTCTTATCTCCGGGATGTGCTTACTGGTTGAGACTCCCCTTTCTGTTAGTGTCAATACCAAAAATAAGAAAAAGAGGCCGGATAAGTTACAAAGCCGATTGACCCCGCAGGTCACCGGTACGTAGCCCCCTCCTCGATCCGAGTTGTCCGCTCGGGTACACGGTCTAGTACCATTGAAAACATCAAGATATTGAGCCTAGATTTAGGACGTTTATTTGCATCATATCTGTCTTAGGGTACTCAACACAGGGGTTTGGTCCGTCTAGGACAGGTGACCCGGTAATCAAAAGATCGAGCATATTATAGTTTGCATTTATTTGTCATGTATTATTATGATGGTTGGTTAAATTCCTGAAAACAAAAAAGAAATAGAATTTTTGAATAGAAAAATATCAAAAGTATCGACGAAATGCTGTCAAAAATTTGAAAGTTTGAAAAAATAGGAAGAACAATTTTGTTGAAATAATTGGTCAAATAATCTGACCGAACTACACATGTTTGATTCTCACCATTAGGCGGGATACGTAGGCAACCCTCATCGGGTCCAACCACTCCATCAAAAAAAAATTAAAAAAAAATGTCGAAGTTTTAGTTTTCAATAAAATCAAAGTGATGCCGTTTTTTGAAAATGGCCGAATGTTCCGAAAGGACGCCGGAAGACTGTCTTTGCAAAAATGGCCACTTTGAAGACTTTTCTTTTCTTTTTGATTAATGGCCTTGAAATATTCCATGGGGAAATGTTGAAAGGCCGTAGCCTCAAAATAAAGTTTGGGTTACCACCCTTTTCAAAAAATTAATAAATGTGTGTTTAGTTTTCAATAAATCGAAGTAATGCTGTTTTTTGAAAATAGCCGAATGTTCCGAAAGGACGTCGGAAGGTTGTTTTTGCAAAAATAGCCACTTTAAGTCATTTTAAATAATTTACGGGCATAGCCTTGAAATATCCCTTGTGGAAATGTTGCAAGGCCATAGCCGCAAAATCAAGTTCGGGTTCATACCCCTTTTGCAAAAATAACCAAAAAATGTAAAATTTTTTATTTTTGTTATAAATAAGTCGGGTGATGCTATTCTTGCTTAAAATAAGCCGAATGTCCCTTAAAAGGACGCCGGAAGGCCGTTTTTGCAAGAATAGCCACTTTGAGTCATTTTAAGTAATTTGCGGGCATAGCCTTGAAAAATCCCTCGCGGAAATGTTGAAAGACCGTATCCGAAAAATCAAGGTTGAGTCATCACTCAACTTTACAAAAATAACCACTTTATCAAATAAGCCATTACATGGCCGATTTTTGCCGAAATAGCCACATTTTTGCATTTTTAACTTCCTCAGTCTTGTGTTGGCATGTGTCGGTGCTGAACGATGCCCCATAGGCCCCAGGATAAAAATTTTGAATTTGTATCTTCTTAAATAAAATTTTGCAAAAAGAGCCACTTTGTCTAAATAAGCCATTATATGGCCAATTTTGTAAAAATAGTCAATTGACATTAAATACTTTTCAATCTTGTGTTGGCTTATGGCGATGCCGAACGATGCCCCATGAGCCACCGGATGAGAAATTTTTTTCAAGTTTATCTTTCTTAAATAAATTTTGCAAAAATAGCCATAATTTCATTACTTGGCTAATTTTCTAGAAATAGTCATAATTGACGCTAAAAATATTCTTATTCTTGTAGAAATCTCTGGCACAAGGTGTGAAAGTTTTTCATCAGAGTTTGTAGTTGGAGTCGGCTTTTACAATTTTTCTTCAAAAAAGAAAACCAAAAAAAAATCAAATAAACATCTCTTTATTTCTTGCATTAATTTGCAAGAACTACGCTCGGTCCGATTCATGCGGGGTCATGATACGTAGGCAATCCACATAGGATTCGACCATATCCATAACCAAAAAAAAAATGAAAAAAAAAAAGAAAAAAAATGAAAAACTACAAAAGAAAAAAAATGAAAAAACCATAAAAAATGCAAAAAAGAAAAGAAAATAGCGGAAAAACAAAGGAAATCAATAAGCAAAATACCTTAACGCTAACATGATGGTTTCATTTTGTTAATCCAAAAAGTTGAGGTGGTTGGTTGTGGTAAACAAGATCCAAGGAAAATGATATCTGACATTGGAACTGTTACGAGTGCTCAAGAGACTCAGGGTCAGAGAGTTCAACAAGGGTCAACTGTGGTTGAGGAAAATAGAACACTGAAATGACAAATGACCAAAATGCGTCAAGTATGGGCCAATGGCCAGGGACAACCTTCTCAAGAGTCACAATTTGATATACAGCAAGAACAGTACCACTCTCCCGAGTACCACTCATACTCGTTTGATCTTCCTACAAACATTGAGAAGCCTACCCGAAAGAAGGTACAAGGAGAAATGGCCCAACGATTGAAGAGATTAGAACAACGGCTGAAAAACACGCAAGAAGTGGCAGGTCAAAAGAGTGTTGCCTTCAGAGATCTATGTATGTTCCCCGATGCTCACTTGTCGCCTGGTTTCAAGATTCCCAAATTCGAAAAGTGTGATGGACGGGGAAACCCCAGAGCCCACCTGAAGAGGTATTGCAACCAATTGAGGGGTGTGGGAAGAAATGAAGAATTGGTTATGGCTTATTTTGGGGAAAGCCTCTCGGGAGTAGCATCTGAATGGTTTTGGGATCAAGACGCATCTGGTTGGTACGTTTGGGATGATTTGGCACGGGCCTTCATCAAACAGTTTCAATACAATATCGACGTCACCCCAAGCCGCATTTCCCTTTCTAAACTGAAGAAGAAACCAACTGAAAGTTTCAGGGAATATACCGTCAAATGGAGAGAGCAGGCATCTAGAGCTAAGCCACCCATGGATGATCACGAGTTGGCCACTGTTTTCCTTCAGGCTCAAGAGCCGGATTACTTTCAAAACATGATATCTATAGTTGGTCAATTCTTTGAAAAAATAATCAAAATGGGAGAAATGATGGAGGACAGTCTTAAGACCGGCAAAATTATAAGTCAAGCACCTCTCAAAGATGCGGCTCAGGATGTCCAAAGTGAATTTAGTGATGTGAATGGGGGTGATGAAGAGATCATAATGATATCAGGGTCAAGAAGAGGTCCTATGAGAATATCTTGAAGGTATATGCAGCCTCATCAGGTTTTCCATGACCCCTTTAAGCATTACTACCCACCTCAGAACCCTCCATACTCTGTTGATCCAGTCCAGAATGTTACCCAACCTTCAAAACACCCAAGAAAGCGAGCCCGAACATCACAAAATATTTACCAGCCTCCGCAAAATTTTCAAGAACCTTATAACCCGCATCAAAGCCACGGGTATGGAAAAGAACAAAAGTTGAAAGATAATTTTGCACCAATAGGAGAGTCCTATGCAAGCTTGTTTGAGAAGTTAAAACAACATGGCATGATTGCACCCATTCCTCCAAATCGGGTGGATCGACGTGCGAGAAGCTTTGACTCATCTAAAAGGTGTGAATACCACTACAATGCTCTGGGGCACGATGTTGAAAGTTGTCGGGATTTGAAAAGAGATATTGAAAGAATGATTCAGGAAGGGATAATTGCGGTCCAAGGCAGTGGCATTCAGAACATTGCACATAATCCTTTACTTGCACATAACGGAGCACATTTTGTGGTAATGATGCCCGGTGACGTGGGTGATGAGAATCTTCTTGAGAGGTCAACTGAAATTGAAGATATTGAAATAGAAAGCGATCTTGGCGACATTAATGCAAAATTCAGTGGCTAAGATGCCATGCCTGTCAATTGGGAAGGCGCTCCGTCTCTTGGAGTTTTGGTGGTATATTTTGGTGTCATCTCTGTTGACCGGGTTATTTCATGGTTGTAATCCGGACGTTGTCTTGAAAGTCAAAACCCTTCTATCTTTCCACTTTGCTTTGTTTAGTAATAAAATTGTTTAGTGCCGTCTAGGTTTGTAATTCTAGTCTAGTCTGTTCATTTTGTTGTTCATCTTGTTGTTTCAACCCATCAGTTTAATACAACTCTCCGTTTCCCATCATTTCTCGTCACTTATTTCTAATCACTTTACAATTCTTCTCATAACTGATTTTATTAACATGACATGCACATAATTTTCGGCATGATTTTAAAAGTCAATTTAGCATTGAAACGATGTTGAAGATGTAATGATAATCAGAAGAAATAAAAACACATTGGAATACTATGAAGCCGGAATCAGGTGAAAACTAGGGGAAAGCAGAATGAAAAGAAACGCCGTGGAAATGCATCATGCTTCATTGGTTTAAAGCTAAAGGCAAAAGTACCCCAAGGCTAAAGGAACCATTCGTGGTATCGAGATTATTGCCCAAAGGCACTGAGAATCGTCAAATACAAAAGGCAAAAATGTGAATCAATCAAAGGTGTTTAACCGTGTAGTTTGTACTTGGTAGGTTTTGAAGATTGGAATGACGAAGGCATTTCGTTCGGCTATCCAAACACTTCGTCCATTGCTACCCCTTTGAGCCATATTATGTTTTCTTTCATATCCCTCTTTCGGAATCAACAACAAAAATTGAGGTTTGGGCGGGGAAATCAAACGGTGAAACAAAAGAAAAGAAAAGAAAAAAAAAGAGAAAAAAAGAGAAAAGAAAAAAGAGAAAAGAAAAGAGAAAAGAGAAGAAAAGAAAATAAAAGAAAGAAAGAATGCAAAGAAAAAATCGGGAGAAGTCAAATCGCAACAAGGAAGCGATCTTATGATCTGAACTACGTCTGACTTGATCCCTAAAGGGTACGTAGGCAGCCTCATTGAGGTTCAGTTACAATAAAGGAAAAATCCAAAAAAAATCCCCCAAGAAGGAAACTGGGGCAGAAGTTATGGTTGTTGAATAAATAAGATTCCGAAAGTTGTAATTTTAACCCACGATGAAATATTTTTGAGCCTTTATATCCTTTTTTCTATATCCCATCCAAAAGCCTGCATTACGGTCCAAAGGAAGACCTTCCGATCAATCTTCAAGAAATGCCGAGTCAAGCGAATAAAGGTAAATCACATCAGGGGCAACACTCCAATACGAACAAAAGAGAATGAAGAATTCAAGATGATGAGAACCACCACGAGACTCCAAGATGAGAGAAATCAAAATGAGAGAGTCTTATCGGTGAAAACCCTCACGGGCACCATAAGGCGACAGTGAGTTGAGAGAAAGAGCAAATGAGAGAGGCTTGATGGTGAAAACCCTATGGGCACTACAAGTCGACTAAGGATCAGATCAAAGAAATGAAATCTTGAAGACCGGTTTCACGGCAGAACTTGCAACAAGAGTTGAACATCAAATTTGCTATACAGAGAAGGCCAAAAATGCATGTCAAGGTCGCTAGCGTCGGTATTCAAAATCTGATAGGTCATTCTTCTATAGGTTTCTTGTTAGGAATTATGTTTTCCTTTCTTTCTATTCTTCATACCTTGTTTTACCCTCCCTCTTATTGAGTCTGTCGGGTCATAACAAGTATAGAAATGATTCCAAAATTTGCCACCAAGCTTTCCAATTGCATAAGATGGGATTTGGCCAACATGACAATTGTCGTAAGTCAGGAAAAGACAAGGCCATTGCTTTAAGCCAAAAGAGCAACATGTGCAATGGAGCGGGCAACAATAAAAATGTTTGGGGTTCATGCAAGACATAAAGGTCGACAAAGAGCCAATTCGGGAACAATATAATAAATGGAAACATGGGGTTCGAACAGAGAAAGGTATATATTCTGACAAAGGGAAGAGTTAGTCAAGAAACACCCAAGGTTGTCAAATGAAGTCATCAAAGGAATCGAGATCGAAGTTTGTGGGATCCGTCAAGAAAGGAACAACATACATGCCGTAAGGAAGGCGGGTTTTGAATAAAGAAAGAATGAAAAGAATAGTCGGTGAACAGGCCAAGCATTCAAGTGGAAAGTTCAAGGCCACAACCAACCACCGCATTTTTAAACTGACAGAGTTTTCTTTGCTTTGAAACAGGAGCAAAAGATATTGTCAAACTGGGGCAGGAAAAATTTTCTGTCATCGGATAGTCATCCGAAGAGCATGAAGGTGAATACAATTGTTTTTGAAGATGAACAATTCAAGTTGAAAGGTAAATGAAGCAAGTATCGGAGAATGATACAATCTTAGTCTGTTGAAACTTTCTCCTAAGACAAAAGTCTTAGTCCGATGAATTTTTCACCTAAGATGAATGGATAAAATCTTAGTCCGTTGAATCTTTCTCCCAAGATAAAAAGTCTTGATCTGATGAATTTTTCACCTAAGATGAAAAGAAAGAATCTTAGTCCGTTGAAACTTTCTCCTAAGATGGAAATCTTAGTCTGAGGAATTTTTCACCTAAGATAAAGGGATAATGTAAAAAACGAAGGCATAATTTGAAAAGAAAAGGGCAAAAGCCGAAAAAGAAAGGAAAGTATAAATAGACCCGGTCCAAAGAGTTATCTCCTGGAGTCATAAACTCGGTCCGATGGATATTCCTCTTGAGACCATACAAATGAATAGACCCAGTCCGAAGAGTTATCTCCTGGAGTCATAAACTCAGTCCGATGGATAATCCTCCCGAGATTACATTGAAATGGACATAGTCCAGTGAGAATCAAAATCTTAGTCTGTTGAAACTTTCTCCTAAGATTAAATGTCTTAGTCCGATGAATTTTTCACCTAAGATAACCTTCAATCACAAGGTAACACAAAAGTTTTTAATTTCATGCATTTTTAATTTCTGTTAGGCGCCCACCTTCAAACACGGGAATACTTTTTTGCATTGCATTGCACATTTAATTTCTGTTAGATGCCCACCTTCGAATACGGGAATATTTTTCTGCATCGCATTGCACGTTTAATTTCTGTAAGGTGCCCACCTTCGAATACGGGAATATTTTTCTGCATCGCATTGCACGTTTAATTTCTGTCCAGGCGCCTACCTATCTAACAAGGGAATACTTTTCTGCACTGCATTTCATGCATGTTTAATTTCTGTCCAGGCGCCCACCTATCTAACAAAGGAATTCTTTTATGCACTGTATTTCATGCATTTTTAATTTCTGTCCAGGCGCCCACCCATCTAACAAGGGAATACTTTTCTGCACTGCATTTCATGCATTTTTAATTTCTGTCCAGGCGCCCACCTATCTAACAAGGGAATACTTTTCTACACTACATTTCATGCATTTTTAATTTCTGTCCAGGCGCCCAACTATCTAACAAGGGAATACTTTTCTGCACTGCATCCAATGCACGTTTAATTTCTGTCCAGGCGCCCACCTATCTAACAAGGGAATACTTTTCCGCACTGCATCTCATGCACGTTTAATTTTTGTCCAGCGCTCACCTATCTAACAAGGGAATACAGTTCTGCATATCATGCACGTTTAATTTCTGTCTAGGCGCCCACCTATCTAACAAGGGAATACTTTTCTGCACCGCATCTCATGCATTTTTAATTTCTTTCCAGGCGCCCACCTATCTAACAAGGGAATACTTTTCTGCACTGCATCCCATGCATGTTTAATTTCTATCCAGGCGCCCACCTATATAACAAGGGAATACTTTTCTGCACTGCATTTCATGCATTTTCAATTTCTGTCTAGGCGCCCACCTATCTAACAAGGGAATAATTTTCTGCAACTTTAATTTCTGTTCAGGCGCCCACCTGTATAACAAGGGAATATTTTTCTGCATTTCATTTCATACATGTCTGCATTTAAAAAGAAAAACAAGAAAAAAAATGAAATTCTGACAATCAATAACATGATGTGCCAGTCACCATACTGGGGCAGAAAAATCTTTCTTTGGTTGTTTATTTTGTCACAAGCAGGGGTCCACCCGGAGAATGGACGAATACCTCATATTGAAAAGTTGAAAAAGTTGAGGCAATAACAAGAATGCCAGTGAAAGAGGATATACAAGTCAAGGCAATAACAAGAATGCCGTTGAAGAGAAGATGCAAGATGAAGGCAATAACAAGAATGCTGTTAGAAGGAATACAAGACACAAGATCAAGAAAATACAAAAACAAGTTGGAAGACATAGATAGGATTTTTTGTAAATCATAGACTGTAGCTTAGGCTAGCTTCTTTTATCTTTACCATGGTGTAATAAGAAGTCAGTCAGCAATGACGGCAGTAACAACAACAACAGCAGTAAGATCACAGTCCTTGGTAGTCCCAGCTACAGACCTTCCCGAACTACACTGACCTGATTCCTGTTTAGCCCAGGATATGTAGGCAACCTCTGAAGCAGGGTGCGGTCAAAGCTTTTCAAAATGCTTCACAATGGAATACTCGAACGGGTAAAAATCGTTCATAATTGCTCACTTATCTTTGCACGGAAACTCTTCGTGTCCCCGAGCAAAGAGGGGCAGCTGTGAGCACGTGATTTTTACCCTACACATGAGTTATTCCTATAAAATTCAAAATAAATGATTTTTCCTTATTTTTTAAATTTTGTGTGAATTTTGTGTTAGTTGTTTGCGTGATATTTGCGTGTGATAAATGAAAATACAAAAAATTGCATTTTTTAGGAAATTAATTCATTTTTAACAAATTAAAGAAAAAATCAAAAAAATTAGTTAGCTTTTTTAAATTGAAAATTGCCAAAAAAAAAGAAGGTAATTAGTTTAGTTTTAATTAATTCCAAATAACTACAAAGTAGGGAAAATATAAAATAATACAAAAGAAAAAAAATACAAAAATACAAGTTAGAGTAAAGAAAACAAGGGAAAAACAAAGAATAGAAGAAATGGGCCAATAACCCAAAAGTCCAGGCCCAAAACGGGCAAAATTGTCCCAGCCCACACGCCCATGCCTGCCCAAACCCAATAAAATCACAGCCGTCTATTCCTTTCTAATCCAACAGTCCAAAATTGATCTTGCAATTCAATTAAGCCAAGACATAAGAGACAACCTTAACTAAACAAACCCTTTCACTTCATGTCCAAAGACAGCCGTCTCTCTCCCTTCACCTCTCCCTGCCGCGCCGCCTAGGGTTCCGCCGCATGAGGCGGCGGCCAGCCACCTTTCCCGGCGAAACCAACACCCAAACACTCCCCTCATCCTCCTCATTACATCTATCCAAGTAGCTTCTTTCAAAACCCAACCGAAATCTCCAAAACTCAAACCCTAGATGCGCCGCCACCCACCACCACGGCGCCGCCTCCACCAAAATCAACTCCCACCATTCTTTAAACGTCCTACACGTTTGTGACAATAGTTTTAAGCCGAGAAGCTGCTGGATTTTGCAAAACTCGAGACAGATCCTTCCCTCTGTTGTTCGACTCTTAAAGAAATATTTGCCTCGTCGAAAATCGGGATAAGAGATGAACTTTTCTTATGTTGAGTGTTTGCTGTATACTTTTCACCATTTAGCTCACAAGGCGCCAAATGCCACCAATAGCTAATGTGGTTACAAGATTGTGACTGGACAACCATCTGATAGGCTTGGGGAAGACTTCTCGGAGAATTACAAAGAGCTCACAGAGAGGTTAAACTGTTTTGAAGAGCTTGCTAGGGCTGCCATTAAGAAATTGACTCAGGGGATGGGAGAGCACAATAAAGCACTTGCTGCTGCTAAATCTGATGAAGAAAACAAAAAAAAAGGGAAAAAAGAAACGAGAAGAAAAACATGAAGAGGAAAAACGGCAAAGAGCTAACTTCTCCTCATATCTTTCTGTTACTTTTTGATAGAATAAGAATCTGTTATTCCAGATTTGTTCATCTATTTTCTTGTTTTTCTATTAAATTATTGAATTAGTTTAGGAACATATGCTATTTTCTTTTAGTATGAATAAGATTAGTGAATACATGCTGTTTATGAATCTGTTTCTTGTGTCGAGGATTAGTCGATTGAAAGCGTTGTGAATTAGTTAGTTTCTAATTTTATTAATTATCAGATTTTTAGATTTTGTTAAGGTTTTCTGTTAGTCTTGATTAGTATTGTTAGATTTTGTTAATTTTTGATTTCTTATTAGTAATTTCTAGATTTCCAGATTTTTTCTTTTAGATTTTCTGTTAAAATAATAATTCCTGCTAATTGTTAGATTTTTCTGTTTAATTGATTCTATTTTCATGTGAGTTTCTGATAGTTTCAACAATTTTTAGATTTTGTTAGGTTTTTTTTTGTTAATTTATGTTAATTTGCAATTTATTTTAGATTTTTAGTAAAATAGCCGTTATTCCGATTTCTGTTAGAATTGTTGATTCCTGATTTTCTGATTTGAATTACTTGTTGTTTTAATTTGTTTTGAAAGATCAATAAGTTCAAGTGGATTAATTAGTGAATTCGATATTTAGGGTTTGGTTGGTTATAGCTGAAAATTAGTGATTAAGCTCGATTAGTGAATTCGCTTTTAGACTATCATAGATTCAAGTTAGGACGATAGTTGAAATCACAAGATTCGTATCCACCTAAGGTATTTTACTAAATAGAATCAATTGCGACTAGTTATTTCGATTAATAAGACTCACCATCTATCAATTGTTCCCCCGAATCTTGTTAATCGAATAATTAATCATAAGTGGCCATATTTGTAAGATTGCCTAGGGTTGGCTATAGTTGAAAGGTGATTTTAATTAGTGAATTAATTTGAATTTAAAGTAGTTAAAGGGGCTAATTGGTTAATTGAACAATAGTCACTTAATTGTGGCTATTTGATAAATATAATCTGAAAATAGGTTAAAATAGGGATAAAATACAGAATTTAGGAAAGTAATAAGCCTTAAGAAGTAGGGGTGAATTGGGAAAAGGAAGTTGGTAAACTTGTAATAAGGTTAAAAGGAAAAGGGTGCAATTGGGATAAGAATTGGCATAATTGTTATAAATATAGAGCTTTTAGGGCAATTTGGGCATAACAAAAGGTATCTTAGTGATTATTAAAAGGAAATAAGGGTACAATAGGAATTCCAAGGAAATAGAACATGGTAGAGTATTCTAGAAGGGGTTTTAGTGTAACTTTCAATAGAATAATTGCACTAACTTGTGTAACAAGCTGAAAATTGAAGGGTTTTTAATAAAATAATGAATTCAGATTTCCTTTGATTTTGGGCCTATAAATAGGTATTTTCAGCTTTAGAAAAGGGGGGTTCTTCTGATTTTTAGGGTCTCTTTTAGAATTTTAGCCATAGGAACCCTAGGAAAAATCCCAAAAATACTTGTTAAATTCCAGATCTGAAATTAACATTTCAGATTCATTTTTTTTATTTTTACCTTCAAATTCATATCAAAAATCCAAAAACAATAGTAGATTCATCACAAATAAGTAGGAGACTATTTTTTTGAGTGAGATTTGGTTTTGAAACAATTTGAAATTCTGGAAATCATCTCCTGGGTTTAACTGCTGTTTATTCCACTGTTGTTGTGAATTTGACTGTTACTGCTGAAAATTACTACTGAATCCTGTTGCTGTCAAATAGATCTAATGGGTTTATTCAACTTTTCAGGTACACATTCCTACCAATGTAAATTCTGTTGAAATGAAATTGAAGCCTATTATGAGGATCTGCAGTTGCATTGCTTATTGCAATTAATTAGTTTATCTTTTGTATCCTGGTGTGTTAATCAGTGTAGTAAAAATTGGACTATAATTAATACCATTTCTTCAGAATTGATTATTAGGTGTTGTAATGTTTAACTATTGAACTACATCTTTAAATTGTGGTAGGGAGTTAGTCTCTGGCAGGTTTTTGTTTAGAATTAAGGTTCAGTTTATTTTCTGGAACATGTTTTTGCTGCATAGGTCTTGGAATTGTATTCACAGGGATGTAAAGGTATGATTAAAAAGGTTAGAGATTAACGCATGTTATGGTAATTGACTCAACTATTAAAATTTGTTAGTTTAGTAAACAATCTGCTAGCTTAGTTAGTTAATTAGTATATTAGTTAAAATCTGTCAGTTAGTACTAATTTGATAATAATTCATCTTCTAAGAGATTCCACTGTTTGTGTTAAGAAAATCAATTCATATTAGTTTTTGCAAGTTACAATAATATGCCTATGAAGAATGTGATTTGTCATAAGTTCAAAAATGTTCAAACAAAAATGAGTACACTGTTCAGACGCATAAACGTGGTTAATAATTATATGACATGTTCCATCCCTTCGTTTGGGCTTGCCCCAGGCCCAGCCGTGGAGGATACTGAAGTTAATATGCATAGTCGATTTCATGAAGTCTTGTACGATTTGGTTTCATTATAGCTAATCCCATGATGTTTTGAAATTTGAATTTCAAGATAAAAAGAAAATATTATAGATTAGGATCGACTTTAAATAAAATAATGAGACGAGCCTCGCCAAACAAAAATACACGAAACCAGATGAGATAATAACATGTAAAGTGGAGTTAGGACCTAGAAATTCATACTTGAGATGAGATGGTAATGGTTTAAGCTCCAGCTTTGGTGGCTCTTCTATGGATGGCTTTGCAGGAGGGGTCTCACTTTTCTTTAAATGTAGAGGCTCGAATTCAAGCTCTGTCTCCCAAAACCCCTTGCCTTCCAGAGATAGTACCCATTCTGCTAGACTTTCACCATTTACCTCTTCTATGTTCATCAGGCATGCTTGAAGTGGATCTTCAATGGTCAACTCTGCATCATCTGTCTCCACTATCACATCAACCGCATCAATAAGAGAGCAATTCGCGAACTCACTAGGGCGCCTCATGGATTTTTGCACATTGAATATGATCTCCTGATCATTCAACCTCATCTTGAGTTCCCAGTCTCACAATCAATCAAAGCTCTCCCGGTAACTAGGAATAGTCTTCCTAAGATTATAGGAATTTCCTCGTCCACCTTGCAGTCAAGAATCACAAAATCGGCGGGAAACACAAACTTCCCCACCTGGATAAGCACATCATCTAATATACCAAATGGACGCTTAACCGTCCTGTCAGCAAGCTGTAATAACATGGAGGTAGGCCTGGCTCTCCCAATGCCTAGCCTCTTATAAATCACCAAGGGCATGAGATTAATGCTCGCCCCCAAATCACACAATGCCTTTGCAAAGGCATAATTTCCTATAGTGCATGGAATGGTGAAGCTACCTGGATCAGATAGCTTCTCAGCAATGGGTCTAGAGACCACTGCACTACAAGTCTGAGTAAGAGTCACGGTGGCCAAGTCTTGGAAATCAAATTTCCGTGACATCAAGTCTTTCATCATCTTAGCATACCCAGGCATTTCTTTCAAAGCTTCAATTAAAGAAATATTTACCTGGATTTGCTTGAGCATATCAAAGAACTTTTTGTATTGCTCTTCTTATTGGTGCTTGGCAAACCTTTGGGGGAATCGTGATGGAGGCCTCTTCTTCCCAATGACTTGGGACTTTTCTTTCACTATCACTTTCTCTTCAACCTGCTGCTCTACCTGTTCAGCTACTTTCTCGGTCTCCTGCTGAATGTTCTTTTCATCCTGTGCAGGCTGAACTGTCACCTCTGTCAGTATCGTTGACTCATCCAGCTCAATAGGCACCAGTATGAGTGTCTCAACCTGTCTAGTTTCTCTAGCTCTCTCTTGCTCCACATCCAGGTCCCTTCCATTATGTAGGCTCACCGCCATCAGCTGGTTTGGGACTTGATCTTTTGGGTTTGTTTGTGTATCTGCAGGCAATGTCCCTTGAGGATGATTGTTAAGAGACATAGCAATCTGGCCCACCTGTACTTCAATATTCTTGATAGCTGCATCATGCGCATCTATCCTCTCATTGGTTTTGGCATTTGACCCAATTACCTACTGCATGATAGCTTCCAACCTTGCAAACCCATCGTCATGTCTACCCCCATGTGGTGGTGGAGGTGGATGATATCCCTGCTGCTGATTGCTGAAATTTTGAGGTCTAGGATATGGAGCTATGTTGTGTGGTGGCCTCATACCTGCTGCATTAAATTGTGGCTGGTCAGGTCTGTACTGCTTTGGAGCCTGTTGGCCCCAGTTTTCATTACCTTTTCGCTGCCCTCCATAATTAGCCACATAATTCATGTCTTCATGCTGATGATGATGTTCTTGGTCTGCAGCCCATGGATTACCTATGGGTTGGCTAATGCAAGATGTGCATAAACTACCATTGGTAGTATCTACAATGTGAACCTGCTGCTTGACCCCAGATTCTTCCACCTTCTTCGTCAGGATGTTGTGTCAATAAGGTTGCCATGTTCTATTCCATAGTGCTGGATGGATTCAGAGGTACAGAGTGTACCACTGGAGTGATAGGAGCATTCCTGGTCGTCCACCCGGAATTTTGAGCCATTTTGTCTAGCAAATTTTGGCCCTCTCTCCAAGTCTTGCTCAGAAAAGCCCCACCTGCTGAAGCATCTACAATATTCTTCATACTATCTGAAAGCCCCATGTAGAACCTTTGACCCAACATCCGCTCAGGAATCCCATGGTGAGGACACATAACAAGCATACCCTTGAATCTGCCCCAAGTCATCATGTAATGTCTCCATTGGTTTCTGCTTGAAGCTCACAATCTCATCAATTTGCTGAGCTGTCTTGTTAGGTGGATGAAACTTGTTGTGGAATTGCTTGACTAACTCATCCCAAGTTGCAATAGAGTTTATAGGGAGTGAGTTTAGCCATACCTGTGCAGCCCCTGTAACTGAGAACGGAAAGAGCAATAGTCTGATGGCTTCCAGAGTCACATTCGGTTGCCTCTGTGTCTTGCATATCGAGAGAAAGTTCTTCAGGTGTTGTTGTGGATCTTCAACCTAAAACCCAAAGAATAATCCCTTGTTTTGCAACAAGTGTAGCATGTTGTTAGTAATCTGGAAAGACTCAGCTTGAATCGCTGGCACAACGATGGCAGTTGCCAAATTATCCGCTGTGGGTTTTGCCCAGTCAAATAGTGCACCTTCTTGTGCCTCCTGTGCCTCTTACATGTTTAACTCAGTTTGCTGGTTTGGGTCTTTCACATCACCCATGTCGAAATCTAGTTTGATTGGTTGCTGAGATTGCTGAATTTGTTTGATATCCCTGTTACGCGCCTGGTCTAATAAGTCTAGAATCAATCCCAAAGAGAATTAACCTACCAATTGCAACTTTCACAACCCAAGAACACTTCTAAAGTAAGTTCCCAAATTTTGAATATATTTTGTGAGTTTTCGAACAACTACTATCTAAGAATTTAAAGACTGAAAAGAAAGAATTGAATATTGGGTAAATAATATGGAGAAAGACTAAGGTATTGATTTACCATATTGATGGAATCCCTTCTGTTTATGCTCATAAAAATTGTCAATATATTCTATCAATCATGAACGCTATTTTTATCGTAACCCTCTCCCGAGCAATTATAATAATTTACTAGTGCACTCTCCCGAGCAACCCTAGCTAGCTTTAATTTGAATAGTTCACTTAAGATTGGACCCAAGACTTCGTTATTCCTAACCCCGTCTTTACGCCTAAAGTTATAGATTCCTCCAATAACCTAGGTGTGGTGTTGTTCAACAATATACCTAAATATTCACTCTTTTCCAAGTTATGCACACTAAATAGGCACAGCTAATTGGGAGCTCTACCAATTAACTACAACAAGAACGAAGTTGAACAAATAGAAATCTAGCTAACAATTTGTAATCACATAAACGAGAAGTTCATCACCCAATAGGTTCCATCAAAACCTTAGATAAGGAATTAGCTACTCATGATCAAAGAAACAAGAATAATAATTGAATTCATAAACAAATAATTGATATAAAAGAAAGGAATAAGTTGAGAGAGTTCTCTCTTACTAATAATCTTGCAAAAGTAGTCAAAAATACAATGCTTGCCTCTTTTGGGCAGACTAGAGGTTTATATAGAGGGTTTAGGGCTTAAAAACTGAATTTGTACACAACTAGGAATAATATTTGTGGTTCCTTCCGCAGTTCGTCCGCTGTTGCAGACGAATCGCAAAAAGTACAGTTCTCTGATTCTTCCAAAAGTTCCGCGAGCTTGTTTTTCCGCGGTTCATCCACGGTCGCAAGTGAACCGCGGATGAACAGTAATCCGGATTTCTTCTTCAATTTTTCATGCTAACTTCATTTCAACTCTTCACTTGGCCTTTTCATCATCTTGTGACTCAAAAATAGCTCCTTTAGCATCCAATGGCTCATGTGTACCTAAAACAAACCGATAATCACTAATCAAAGCATTTTGTCATCATAAACAATATCAATTCAACAACAAAGTGTGATTATTTAGGGCATAATTATAGTCAAATTCACCTATTATCAAGACACTCTCTCTTGATATGGCCCAACTCGCCACACTCAAAGCAACCGCCTGAAGATGAAAGAAGGGCTGTTGAGGACCCCTCGCTGCAGATGAATCCTGAGCTGGAAGAGCACTCAATGCAGGCTGGCTCTGCTGACGACCCTGCTAACCCTGATGACCCTGACGACACCGATCTTATGAAACTCCACTGGACTCTGCACGTCTTGACTGATGGGATCTGAATGAACGACCCCTGCTATGCTGAGGCTAGCCCCTAGATGGAGCATCACTGTAACTACCAGTACCACGAGGCCTCTTAGCCTCTCTCTCCTCCCGGTCTCTGCGGCGATATGTCTCAATATGACGGGCATCATCAACCACCTCCTCAAAGGTAACTTCCGAAGCTCTCTCTCTGGTCATCAATATACGGATGGGATAGATAAGACCATCTATAAATCTACCGATCCTCTCTCTGTCCATTGGAATCATCCATATGGCATGACGGGCTAGCTATGTGAATCTCAGCTCATACTGGGTCACTGACATTTCACCCTGCTTCAGCCACTCAAACTTATGACGTAGCTCCTATTTCTGGGACTGAGGCACATACTTCTAAAAAAATACCGTGAAGAACTGTTGCCAAGTGAGGGGCGCTGCCCCAGCGGGCCTACGCCTCTCAAAATCCTCTCACCACTGAAATGCTGGACATGTGAACTGAAAGGTGGTGAAAGCAACACCGCCGGACTCTAGAATACCCGTAGTGCGAAGCATACACTGACACTTATAAAGAAAACCCTGGGCGTCCTTTCCCTCAGCACCACTGAATGCCGGAGGCTGTAGCCTCTCAAAACTCTCCAAACGATGCTGCTCATCGTCGGGCATAACCGGAACCACATGAGCAGGAGCTGGTGCAACAAGCGTAACTGGTTGAACTGGAGCTGCCCCAGGTGCCTGAACACCCTGTACCACCGGCTCGGGCGTGCGAGCCACGGGGGTCTGATTCCCCCCCTGCCTGTGAAGAAGACGCTGCGGTAGAGGCTGCAATGATCTGAGCCAATCCTGTGCATACTGATAAGATACTGGAGCGTCTGCAGCTGGAACCTGATCCTGAACCTACGCCACCGGTGCTGGAATCTGAACCTGGGTCAGCAGGTGCCGGTACTGCTGCCCTACCTCTACCACGACCACGACCTCTAGGTGCCAATGGTGGTCGTCCACATCCGCTAGCACGTGTTCTCGCCATCTGCGATAGAATAGAATATGGAAAAATTTAGTTTCACGATAACGCAACCGCACGATATGAATCCAAGAAAAGTGAGGTTTCTCCTAAAGTTTCTGTAGCCCTCCGAGGATAAATACGGCCGTCTACGTACCGATCCGCGAAAGCCTACTAAACCGGCTTATGACTCGCGAGTCCTAGTAACCTACGCTCTGATACCAACTTGTCACGACCCAAATCCGGTCGTGTTGGGCCAGCTAGATCAACACTTATTTTCACAGATAAATATCAGTCCCAAAAGGACAACTCAAGAAGAATATATGAGTCATAGAAACTCCAATAATAATAATACGAACAAAATACTGAGAAGAAAACAACTAACACTCCCAAAGATCCGGAGTCACAAGTCTAGAGCCTCTAAACAAAATCCGAACAGTGATAGAGAATACTGTATAAAATACTCAATTTGAACATAAAGTAATAAATGAATGGAAAGAGATGAGAAGCTAGGTTCTGCGAACGTCGGCAGCCACCTCAGCAACTCGATATGACTCTGTGAAAGCTGGAATGCTCATCTACGACACTGCTAGGCCAGCCCGACCAATTAACAACATTCATGGAGCTATGAGCTCAATTTATCCAATTTAGGCATAACAGAAAGAAGTCAATAGTGATAGAAATACCAATAGGGGGATCAACTCCCAAACAGTAACAACTCCCCAAAGACCGAGGGGTAAAGAGTCAAGAGCCTCTAAAGATAACATAAGTGAAATAGTGTTTACAATAATACTCGGTGCGGAAAGAAATAACAATACGAAAAGGAAAGACAGCTGGAAGGGAAGTCAGGTCCTGCGGACGCTGCAGCTACCTTGACTATCCCGCAGAAATGCCTCTGAACAGCTACCGGATCAGGTCTGTTGAGACGTACCTGGATCTGAACACAAGGTGCAGGGAGTAAAGTGACTACTTCGAGACTCAATGGTAATGAACAGGGATAAGACAGCGTAGATAAGAATTCACAATATAGCACTATGTAAAGTTGTAATCAATTACCCTGTAACAGTCTCAATATCAACAGTAACTGTACCAACAAGTATCAACAAAATAGTATAACATCTATAAGATGTAGCTAAATGCAATGCAATGCATGGAATGACCACTACGGCACGTAGCCCGATCCAATTTGGGGACCCGTGCTCACTGTGGGGGTTCAGACTAGGGAGGGGCTCCTACAGCCCAAGCACAATATCATGAATACGCTGCGGCACGCAGCCCGATCCACTACCAGTAAGCTAATATGAAAATGCAGCCTCGCAGGATTAAAAGTAGTTTTGAAAACTCTTTTATCATTTTTCAATTGAAAACAGTATGTCAAAGTTCCAGAGTTTGGAAAATCATAATAACAGTAATAGCTCCGGACTGGTAGTAACACTAGCATGTCAATATATCACAGAAACAATGATAACGATCCTCGCAGGATCCCATTAACTGGCTCACAACCCATAAATGTTCACAACCATCCGAGAAGGAGGTTTGCTGGCTCAAGAATAGCCAATATCACAATATAATATCAACAGGTCGGACTAAGCCATAGTCCCTAATCACAATCGACTCCGCACTCACAGGGGAGTACGTGTCTCACCGCTATACAGCGTCACAAAGTGGTATATCGGGGTTTTGAACCCGCTGGTCATCAGCCACATCCATTACTCACCTCAATATGGCTCGACGACTAATCCGCGTTGCCCTTACCACGAGAATCAAGCTCCGCAGGCATATAATCCGATCAAATATAGTGGAAATACATCAAATTAGGCCAATGGGATGATACCCAGTCAAAACAATTCAATTTACACCAAAAACTACAAAGTTGCCAAAACCCGACTTTCGGTACGCTTCTCAAAAAATTACTAAAGTCACATATTCAGAACCTTCGTCTCAACACGAGTCTATGCATATAAAATTTACCAAAAATCTGACTCCATTTGCCCATTCAAATCATTGATTTTCTATAACCCAAGCCTAGGGTGAAAACCTCCATAATACACCCCTAATTCCTCCAATTTCAGGTGTTAATTGCATAATTTATCAATACAAAACCATAATTTGAGTCCATAGTTGATTACCCGAAGAATCTCCTTGAATTTCCCTTCAAAATCACCCAAGTCGTCTCCGAGCCCTAAATGTTTTAGATTGTACTGAAATTTTTAACTTCTGATATTTTTAATCCTTCTGCGATTTCCGCTTCTGCGGACAAAATCTCGCACCTGCAAGTCCGTATCAACGACCAACTGGTCGCTTCTGCGATTCCAGCTCTAGCCGGCCTCTTCCGCTTCTGCGAGCTTTGGACTGCTTCCGCGAGTCCGCTTTCGCGACTCTCCAACCGCTTCTGTGATTTAGCATAACAATTCCCAGTTCAGCTTCCGCGCACCTGGGGCCGCACCAGCGGTCCCGCTTCTGTGCTCATGGTCCGCTTCTATGGATTTCTACCATCCACCCCCTAGTCCGCTTCTGCGGTCATTCCTTCGCACAAGTGACGCCGTACTTGTGGTCCCTTGGCCGCAGATGCGAAAACACCAGAAACCAGAAATCTTCAACCTGCAATTTCCATAATTCTCTTCCGTTTGACCACCCGAAAACACCTTGAGGCCCCCGGGACCTCATCCAGTCATACCAAAACATCCTAACACCTTATTCGAACTTGCTCCAACCCTCCAAACACGTCTAATAACACCAAAACCCATAATTCACATCGGATTCAAGCCTAAATTTCTTAAAACTTTCTGAATTACACATTCGATAAAAAACTCGACCAAATAATGACCGAATGACCTGAAAATTTGCAGACATATCCAAAATTACCTAATGAAGCTACTGCAATTGTCAGAATTCCATTCCGACTCCCAGATCAAAATCTCGCCTATAGATCGGATTCAGCCAAAATTCTAACTTAGCCAATTCAAGCCTATTTCTACATTGGACCTCTAAATTCAATTCCGATCTCTCCCCTAAGTCACAAATCACCTCCCGGAACTAACCAAATTATCAGAATTCGATTCTGATCCCTCTAACCACATAGTCAACTCTAGGTTGACTTTTCATAAACAAGCTTCATTTCAAAAGGCTATATGCCTCATTTTCAACCAGAATCACTCCTAACTCACCCGATAGACTCTAACACTGATATAAAAGCATAAAACATATAAATGCAAGGTAACGAGGTGGTAATTCCCATGACGATGGGACGGGTCATCACACTCTTCCCCACTTAACCAAACGCTCGTCCTCGAGCGGGTCAAGAAATATACCTGAAGACTCAAACAAGTGAGGATATCTGCTCCACATCTCCCGCTTGATCTCACAAGTGGTCTCCTCTACGGGTTGACCTCTCCACTGAACCTTAAATGATGCAATGTCCTTGGACCTCAATCTTCTCACCCGACGACCCAATATAGCTATAGGCTCCACATCATAGGTCAGGTCATCATCAAGCTGAATAGTGCTAAAGTCCAACACATGCGATGGGTCGCCAACATACTTCCGGAGCATGGACACATGAAATACTGGATGAACTCCTGATAGACTGGGTGGAAAAGCAAGCATATATGCCACCTCTCCAATCCTCCTGAGGATCTCAAAAGGGCCAATGAATCTCGGACTGAGCTTTCCTTTCTTTCCAAATCTCATGACGCCTTTCATCGGCGAAACCTTCAGTAAGACTTTCTCACCCACGGAATAAGACACATCCCGAACCTTCCGGTCCGCATAACTCTTCTGGCGCGACTGAGCTGTGCGAAGTCTCTCCTTAATAACCTTCACTCTATCCAAAGCATCCTGGACTAACTCTATCCCCAATAACCTTGCCTCACCGGGCTCAAACCAACCAACTGGAGATCTACACTGTCTCCCATATAAGGCCTCATACGTCGCCATCTGAATACTGGATTGGTAGCTGTTGTTATAGGCAAACTCTGCAAGAGGCAAGTAATCAGCCCATGAACCACCAAAGTCAATAACAAAAGCTCTCAACATATCCCCCAAGATCTGAATAGTACTCTCGGACTATCCATCCGTCTAAGGATGGAATGCAGTACTCAACTCCACCTGCGAGCCCAACTCACGCTGAAATGTCCTCTAGAACTGTGAAGTAAACTGAGTACCTCTGTCTGATATAATAGAAACTAGGACTCCATGCAATCTGACGATCTCCCGAATGAATATCTCAGCCAACCGCTCTGAAGAGTATGTAGTACATACAGGAATGAAGTGAGCTGACTTGGTCAGCCTATCCACAATCACCCAAACAGAATCAAACTTCCTCGTTGTCCGAGGGAGTCCAGTAACAAAGTCCATAGTGGTCCTTTCCCACTTCCACTCGGGAATATCAATGCGCTGTAATACCCCACCGGGCCTCTAATGCTCGTACTTAACTTGCTGACTGTTGAGGCACCGTGCTACATGTCTAACAATGTCCATCTTCATCTTTCTCCACCAATAATGTTGTTTCAAGTCTTGTACATCTTTGCGGCTCCTGGATGAATAGAATACCGCGAGCTTTGGGCCTCCTCCAGTATCAACTCACGAAGGCCATCAACATTAGGCACACATATCCGGCCCTGCATCCTCAATACACCATCACTATCAATATTGACATCTTTGGCATCATCATGCAGAACTCTATCCTTAAGGACAACCAAATGTGGATCATCATACCGGCGCTCACGAATACGATCATATAGAGAAGACCGAGATACAACACAAGCCAACACCCTGCTGGGCTCTGAAATGTCTAACCTCACTAGCCGATTAGCTAGCACCTGAACATCATAAGCAAATGATCTCTCCTCAGCTGGAATATATGCCAAGCTCCCCATACTGACCGCCTTCCGGCTCAAAGCATCGGCCACCATATTGGCCTTCCTCGGATGATATAGAATAGTAATGTCATAATCCTTGAGCAACTCAAGCCATCTCCGCTGTCTCAAATTAAGATCCGTCTGTTTGAACAAGTGCTGGAGACTACGATGATTGGTATACACCTCACAGGACACGCCGTACAAATAGTGCCTCCAAATCTTCAAGGCATGAACTATGGCTGCTAGCTCCAAATCATGAACAGGGTAGTTCTTCTCATGTGGCTTCAACTGCCGAGAAGCATAAGCAATCACTTTACTTCCTGCATCAATACACAACCTATCTCCACTCTCGAGGCATCACAATATACAGTATATGAACCTGAAGCTGATGGAAACACTAATATTGGAGCTGTGGTTAAAGCTGTCTTGAGCTTCTGAAAGCTCTCCTCGAACTCATCTGACCACAGGAATGGTGCACCCTTTTGCGTCAACTTAGTCAAAGAAGAAGCAATGGATGAAAATCCCTGAACAAACCAGCGATAATATCTCGCCAAGCCAAGAAAACTCTTGATCACTGTAGCAGAGGACGGTCTAGGCCAACTCTGCACCGCCTCTATCTTTCTTCGGATCAACCTGAATACCATCACAAGACACCACATGTCCCAGATATGCTAGTGACTCGAGCCAAAACTCGCACTTGGAGAATTTAGCATAAAGCTTCTCCTCCCTCAATCTCTGCAACACAATACTCAAATGCTGAGCATGCTCCTCCTGACTACGGGACTAGACTAGAATGTCATCAATGAAAACAATCACAAATGAATCCAAATAGGGCCTGAACACACTGTTCATCATATGCATGAATGCTGCTAGGGCGTTGGTCAGCCCAAAAGACATCACAAGGAACTCATAGTGGCCATATCTAGTCCTGAATGCAGTCTTCATAATATCAGAGTCCCTGATCTACAGCTGATGATAGCCTGAACGAAGATCAATCTTAGAAAACACTCTCGCACCCTATAACTGATCAAATAAATCATCAATGCATGGTAGAAGGTACTTGTTCTTCACTGTTACCTTGTTCAATTGTCTATAATCAATACACATCCTCATGGAACCATCTTTCTTCTTAACAAATAACACCGGTGCACCCCACGTGGACACACTAGGGCGAATGAAACCCTTATCCAAAAGATCCTGAAGTTATTCTTTCAATTCCTTCAACTCAGCTGGTGCCATCCGATAAGGAGGAATAGAAATGGGCTGAGTGCCCGACACCAAGTCAATGCCAAAATCAATATCCCTGTTCAGCGGCATGCACGACAGGCCTGAGGGGAATATATCTAGAAAATCCCTCACAACACAAAATCAATGCTAAGAGACTCAGCTCCCACATCTCTCACAAATGCTAGATACGACAAACACCCCTTTGCAACCATTCTCTTAGCCTTTAAAAATGAAATAACACGGCTAGGGACGAAATCAGTCGAACCCCGCCACTCGATCTGAGAAATACCAGGAATAGCCAACATAACTGTCTTAGCATGTCAGTCCAATATAGCATGGTACGGAGACAACCAGTCCATACTCAATATCACATCAAAGTCCACCATCCCTAACAATAACAGATCCGCCTGGGTCTCCAAATCCCCAATAGAAATAACATAGGATCTATAGACATGATCCACAATAATCGTATCACCCACGGGGGTGGATACATGAACAGGTAAATCAAGACTACTACGGGTCGCACCCAAATGATGTGCAAAATAAGAAGACACGTATGAATACGTGGACCTTGGATCAAATGGAACAGAGGCATCTCTGTGACAGACAAAAATGATACCAGTAATCAATGCATCGGAGGCAACTGCATCATAACTATCAAGAAGTGCATAGAATCGTGCCTGACCTCCACTGGATCTCTCTTTGCCTCTAGGTGACCTATGACAAGACTAACCTCCACCTCTACTAGCCTGATATGGTGCTGAAGAGGAGGGCTAATCCCTCCGCTGATCTTTGTCCCTACGAAGTCGATGGCACTGCCTCCTCAAGTGGCCAAACTCGCCACACTTAAAACAACTACCTGGTGCTGGAGAATGGGACTGAATGGAACCCCTCGCCGCGGAAGAACCCTGTGCTGAAGAAGTAGTAGGTGCTGCACTCTGGGCTGGGAGGGCACTAAGTGAAGACTGGCCCTGCTGGAATCCCTGTCGACCACGACCAGAAGAAGCTCCGCTCTGCTCAGGGCGGCCTGAATGAGAAGGTCTAGATGAGCGACCTCTGCCCTGCTGAAAATGCCCTCTAGATGGAGCACCGCCGAAGCTACCAGAACCTCGAGGCCTCTTAGCCTCCCACTCCTCCCGCTCCCGGCAACGATCCACCTCAATAGAGCGTGCCATATCCACAACCTACTCAAAAGATGATGATATAACTCTCTCTCTGGTCATAAGAATGCGAATGGAGTAGTTGAGGCCATCAATGAACCTCATAATCCTCTCCCTATTAGTAAGGATCATCCATATGGCATTCCCAGCCAACTGTGTGAATCTCAGCTCATATTGGGTCACTGACATGTCGCCCTGAACCAACCACTCAAACTGGCGATATAGCTCCTCACAACGAGACTGCGGTACATATTTCTCTAGGAAGAGAGTAGAAAACTGCCGCCAGGTAAGAGGTGCTACACCTGCAGGCCTACGCCTCTCAAACTCCTCCCACAAATCAAATGTGGGACCAGTAAACTCAAAGGTAGTAAATGAAACTCCGCTGGACTCAAGAATACCAGTTGTACGCAGCATCCTCTGACACTTATCCAAGAAACCCTGGGCATCCTCGCCCTCAGTGCCACTAAAATGGGGTGGCTGGAGTCTACCAAATCTCTCGAGACGACGCTGCTCGTCGTCGGGCATAACCTGTAGCACATGCTATGGGGCTGGTGCAGCTGGAATAACTGGAGCAACTGCCTGAGTGGGGACCGCCTCCGGTGTTTGAAGTCCCTGTACCACCGCTCAGGTGTGCGAGCTGCAGGGGTCTGCTGACCACCCCTTGTCTAGGATGTCGCTGCTGTAGCGGTAGCTGATACTACCTGGGCCAATCCAGAACATACTGATAATATCTGGGCCAGAGTCTCCTGAAGACCAGGAATAACAATAGACACCGTCTGGGCCTGAGCTGGGGCTGCTAGAGCATCAACCACTAGGGGCTACCCATGAATAGGTACAACGGGCGGGTCAGCTGGCACTGCCTCAGCTACCTTACCTCTACCTCGACCACGGCCGCACCCACGACCTCTAGCTGGTGGCAATGGTGGTCGTCCACCTCATCTTGAAGCTCGAGTTCTCGCCATCTGCGAGAGAATTTCCAAGAATTATATCTCAAGCTGAATCAAGTACGCATGATACGAATTCCAAGAAATGTGAAGTGTTTCCTAAAGGTTTGCAGCCTCCCGAGGATAAGTACAAGCGTCCCCGTACCGATCTACAAGACTCTACCAACCGGCTCAAGACTCATGAGGCCTAGTAACCTAGGCTCTGATACCAACTTGTCACGACTGCAATCCCGGTCGTGATGGCGCCCAACACAACTGCTAGGCAAGCCCGACCATTTAACAACATTCACGGAGCTATGAGCTCACTTTATCCAATATAGGCATAACAGAAAGAAGTCAATAGTGATAGAAATACCAACAGGGGGATCAAGTCCCAAACAGTAACAACTCCCCAAAGACCGAGGGGTCAAGAGTCAAGAGCCTCTAAAGATAACATAAGTGCAATAGTGTTTACAATGATACTCAGTGCGGAAAGAAATAGCAATACGAAATGAAAAGACAACTGGAAGGGAAGTCAGGTCCTGCAGACGCTGCAGCTACCTTGACTATCCCATAAAATGCCTCTGAACAGCTACATGATCAGGTCTGTTGAGATGTACTGGATCTGCACACAAGGTGTAGGGAGTAAAGTGAGTACTTCTAGACTCAGTGGTAATGAACAAGGGTAAGACAACATAGATAAGAATTCACAATATAGCACTATGTAAAGATGTAATCAATTACCCTGTATCAGTCTCAATATCAACAGTAACTGTACCAACAAGTATCAACAAAATAGTATAACAGCTATCAGATGTAGCTAAATGCAATGCAATGCATGAAATGATTGCTACAGCGCGTAGCCCGATCCAATTTGGGTACCCGTGCTCACTATGGGGGTTTAGACTCCGGAGGGGCTCCTACAGCCCAAGCACAATATCATGAATATACGCTGCGGCGTGCAGCGCGATCCACTACCAGTCAGCTAATATGCAAATGCAGCCTCGCGAGCTCAAAAGTAGTTTTGAAAACTCTTTTATCATTTTTTTTCCATTTGAAAACAGTAATATCAAAGTTCCAAAGATTGGAAAATCATGATAACAATAATAGCTCCGGACTGGTAGTAACACTAGCAGGTCAATATCACAGAAATAATGATAACGATCCTCGCAGGATCCCAATAACTGGCTCACAGCCCATAAATGTTCACAACCATCCGAGAATGAGGTTTGCCGGCTCAAGAATAGCCAATATCAAAATATAATATCAACAGGTCAGACTAAGCCATAGTCTCCAATCACAATCGACCTCGCACTCACAGGGGAGTACGTGTCTCGCCGCTATACAACGTCACAAAGTGGTATACCGGGGTTTCGAACCCGCTGGTCATCATCCATTACTCACCTTAATACGGCTCGACGACTAATCCGCTATGCTTTTTCCATGAGAATTAGGCTCCGCAGGCGTAGAATTTGATCAAATATAGTGGAAATACATCAAATTAGTCCAATGGGATGATACTCAGTCAAAACAATTCAATTTACACCAAAAACTACAAAGTTGCCAAAACCAGACATTCGATACGCTTCTCGAAAAATTACGCAAGTCACATATTCGGAACCCTCGTCTCAACACTAGTCTAAGTATATAAAATTTACCAAAATCGGACTCCATTTGCCCATTCAAATTATTAATTTTCTATAACCCAAGCCTAGGGTGAAAACCTCCATAATACACCCCCAATTCCTCCAATTTCAGGTGTTAATTGCATAATTTATCAATACAAAACCATAATTTGAGTCCATAGTTGATTACCTGAAGAATCTCCTTGAATTTCCCTTCAAAATCGCCCAAGTCGTCTCTTAAGTCCGAGCCCTAAATGTTTTAGACTGTTCTGAAATTTTAACCTCTGATCTTCAAAATCGCCCAAGTCATCTCTTAAGTCCGAGCCCTAAATGTTTTAGACTGTTCTGAATTTTTAACTTCTGATATTTTTAATCCTTCTACGATTTCCGCTTCTGCGGGCTTTGGACCGTTTCCACGAGTCCGCTTCCGCGACTTCTCAACCGCTTCTGCGGTTTAATTTAAAAACACCTATTTTCGTTTCCGCGCACCTGGGTCCTGCGCTGATGGTCCGCTTCTGCGCTGATGGTCCGCTTCTACGGATTTCGACCATCCGCCCACTAGACCACTTCTGCGGTCATTCCTTCGCACAAAGCGACGCCGCACCTGCGGTCCCTTGGCCGCAGGTGCGAAAACACTAGAAACCAGAAATCTTCAACCTGCAATTTCCATGATTCTCTTTCGTTTAACCACCCGAAAACACCCCGACGCCCTCAAGACCTCATCCAATCACACCAACACATCCTAACACCTTATTCGAACTTGCTTCAACCCTCCAAACACGTCTATTAACACCAAAACCCATAATTCACATCGGATTCAAGCCTAAATTCCTTAAAACTTTCCGAATTACACATTCGATCAAAAACTCGACCAAACGACGTCCGAATGACTTGAAAATTTAGAGACATATCCAAAATCACATGACAAAGCTAAATAAATTGTCAGAATTCCATTCTGACCCCCAGATCAAAATCTCACCCACCGATCAGATTTTCGCCAAAATTCAACCTTAGCCAATTCATGTCTATTTCTACACCAGGCCTCCAAATTCAATTCCGATCGCTCCCCAAAGTCACAAATCACCTCCCGGAACTAACCAAATCATCAAAATCTGATTCCGAGCACTCTAACTAAATAGTCAACTCCAGGTTGACTTTCCATATTCAAGCTTCCTTCTAAAAGGCTATTTGCCTCATTTTCAACCAGAATCACTCCTAACTCACCCGATAGACTCTAACAACGATATAAAAGCATAAAACATATAAATGAAAGGTAACGAGGTGTTCATTTCCATGACGACGGGCTGGGTTGTCACACCTCAGCAACTCGATATGACTTTGTGAAAGCTGGAATGCTCGTCTACTTCTCCTGAGTACCTGAATCTGCACACAAAGGTGCAGAGAGTAGGGGTGAGTACAAAGTACTCAGGGAGTAATAAATATATACAAGTAGCTGAAAGCAAGAAATCCACAGAATACCATAAAATGAAGCTAAACTACAGTCCGATCCTCCTACGAACTAGCAATAACAGTACAATACAATTATCACAGATAATTCAACAGATAATGATGCAATGCAATGCACATAACCGCTACGGCGTGTAGCTCGATCCATTTAACGTCGACGGCGCTCACTGGGGGTATGTACAGACTCCGGAGGGGCTCCTACAGCCCAAGCGCAATACCGCTGCGGCGTGCAGCCCGATCCTCATATCAACCGCTGCGGCGTGCAGCCCGATCCATCCTCAGTCCACAACAAACATATAAGTCACACAACAACTCAATTTATTTATTACTAGGTTCCAGTTCATAAATTATGAAAATACTTTAACTTTTATTTAATTTTCCCAAAACAGGTGACTTAGCATTTCAATACGGTGTTTTCAAACCAGGACTGAGATCAGTGATTAAGCAAATATAGCTATCACATATATAACTATCCCCTAGGGATACTACAGGTCGGCACAAGGCCCCAAACATGGCTTACAACCCATAATTATATCAAACACATTGTTTTTCAACCACTAATATCATATTATACTCATTCGGGATGGACTAAGTCTCAATCCCCAGTCACATCAATCTCGCACCTGCCACGGGGTGCGTGCCATGCCCTAGTAGCGTTACAATGTGCTAAGCCGGGGTTTCGAACCCTCAGGCTACCTTATACACAAACTACTCACCTCTAGCAGGTCGTAGACTCGTCCGTAATTCAATTTACATGAAATACGCATAAACGCTCTAAGTTGGTAAAACCCGACCCCGATCCCGCTGCTCGAAAAATTCCAAAATTAGTACCACCGCGATCCTCATCGCGCCACGAGTCTGTGCATATACAATTTATCAAAATCGGAGTTCGAATGGCCTTCCAAAAGTCAAATTTTCATTTTTAATACCTAGGCCATAATTCTTCATAGTTTCTACCCAAATTCATGAAGATTGATGTTAATTCTACCATAAAATTACATTTTTGAGTCAAGAAACTTACCTCCGATGAATACCCGATGAATTCCCAGCGTTTTCCCGTGACTCTCTCTATCTAGGGCTCAAAATTTGTGTTTTTGGTGTATGAACCCACGACTGGTCTGTTCTAAAATTTAATTTACTGCCAGACAGTTTTGCTCTACGCGTTCGCGTGACCTCCCACACGTTCGCGATGCCCTGCTCAATTTTACTCTTCGCGAACGCGACGCCTCCCACGCATTCGCGAAGAACAATTTCCCATCCGCCCGGATTTTCTTCTACGCATTCGCGTCGCCCCTGACGCGAACGCGATGCACTCCTTCATTCTCCTACACGAACGCGGCATACTAATCGCGAACGCGATGCGTTCCTTTTTCTTCTTCATGAACGCGACCTCCAGGCACGTGAACACGAAGCTCATTCCAACTTAGCCTACGCGAACGCGACCATAGCCTGGATGATGGTCCGAATTCATCCCGAGGCCCCCGGGACCCCAACGAAAACCACCAACATACTCCAAAACACGATACGGACTTTTTCCAATAATAAAAACACCATCCTAAACATCAAAATCACCATTTTCACACGGATTAAAGCCTAAGTTTCTTCAAAACTTCCGAAACTAACATTTAATCCAAAACCCGATCAAACGACGTTCGAATGACCTGAAAATTTGCAGACATATCCAAAATCACATAACAAAGCTACAAAAATTGTCGGAATTCCATTCCGACCCCCGGATCAAAATCTCACCTACCATTCGGATTTCGCCAAAATTCAACCTTAGCCAATTCAAGCCTATTTCTACACTGGACCTCCAAATTCTATTCCGATTGCTCTCCTAGGACATAAATGATCCCCCAAAACTAGTCAAATCATTAGAATTCAATTCTGAGCTATATAACTCGCCGGTTAATATTCGGTTGACTTTTCCAAACTATCCTTTTCATAAAGAGGTATATGACCTAATTTCTATCTAAATTCCTTCTGATTTGCTTCTAACTTTCCAAACACATATAAATGAGTATATTGAAGTGTTAAATGAATAAAACGGGGCAATAACTCCCGTAACAACGAGTCGGGTCGTTATACATATTATGTTAATTTCCAAGTGTACTTCATCGTACATTCCTCTTGTGAGTATCTTTTCTTCTTAACTTCCTTAATGCTTAATCTGGCAGTTGTAATAATACATCATTGATGGATACGTAGATTTAGTGGCAGGCTACTCCTAAAAAGAGGCTTGCTACTTTCACAGAAAAGAATAATTTAATAACTATCTTCAAGACTTATAATTTTTAGTGATGAAAGGAAATCATAACTGTCTTCAAGATTTACTGTCTTCAAGATTTATACTTTTTAGTAATCAAAGGAAATCATAACAGTAATGTGACGACCCAAAGGGCCATCACCTATTTTTCTCACTTGTTCCGCACTTTCGAGGCATTGAAAACCTCATTCTATGTTGCCTCGATTTATGTGCGTGATCCGGGCATGTAGACAGGAAGATTTTGTGATAGAATATGCAAATTCTATGAGAAAATTGAAGAAAAAATGATATTAATATTGATATAGTTGACTTCGGTCAACAGTTTTGGTAAACGAACCCGGACCCGAGATCGGACGGTCCCGGAAGGTCCGTAGGAAAATATGGGCCTCGGACATGCGTCCGGAGTCGAATTCTGAGGCCTAGAGCCTAAGTTATGGATTTTTCCGTGAAATTGTTTTTGCTGTAATTATTAAAGGAAAATGAATTAAATGACCTTGGTATCGGGCTCGTATTTTGGTTCCGACGCCCGGTACAAGTCTTAAATATTATATATGTGATTTCTACAAAGTTTGGTGACATTTAGATGTCGTTTGATGTGTTTTGAGCCTTGAGATCCAAATTTGAAAGTTATGAAACTAAAAAGGATGATAATCATGAACTTGAGGCTTGATTTGATGAAATCGATGTTATATTGGTGATGTGATCGCACGAGCAAGTTTATAACATGTTTTTGATATTGTGTACACGTCTGGTTTGGAGCCCGGGGGGCTCGGGTAAAGATTTGATAGGCCGTTGGTTCAATTTCTGAAATTTTACACAGCTGGTTTTTTACCCAGCTGGTATCTTCGCAAATGCGAAGATTTTCTTGCAATTGCGAGAAGTCCCAGATTAGCCTTGGTTCGCAAATGCGAACCAGACTTCACAAATGCGAAGTTGGCAGGGGTGTGCAGTGGTTCGCAAATGCGAACTTAACCTCGCAAATGCGAGGCCTTCAATGTTTCGCCTGGCTTCGCAAATGCGAAGCTATTGTCGCAAATGCGAAAGCCCCAGTAACCCAGCATTGTTCGCAAATGCGAACATAATGTCGCAAATGCGATGTTGACAGACCCCAGACCTGTAGTGTTCGTAATTACGACATCCGTAGTTGTGCAATTTTATACTTAAACGAATTTTTCAGTTCTTTCTTCATTCTTTCAAAAACCCACACACCACACACGAACCCTCAAGAGCAAATTCACTCCAAAGCAATTGTAAGTCACTTTTTTACTTAATTCTTTCAATTCGTAACAACATTAAACATGTTTTTCAATAGAAATCAAAGGTTTTCATGGTAGAAATTCTTGTTTTTGGGTAGAACCTAGGGTTTTCATGAATTGGGTAATTGGACCTCGAATTGAGGTCCGATTTTGAAACAAATCATATATTTGAACTCGTGGGGGAATGGGTAACCGTATTTTGGTCCGAACCCCCAGTTCCGACCACGTGGGGCCAGGGGCATTTTGGGAAATTTTGGGGTAAACTTTGAGAAAACCATTTTTAAGCACTCAAACCAAGTTATTTAGTATTTATTAATGTAATGGAATCAATTGTGATTCGATTCAAGCTAGTTGAAAGCGGAAATTTGGGGAAAAGCTATAGTTGAAGGATAATTTGGACTTCAATGCTAGAGGTAAGTGTTTGTTCTATCCTAGCTTGAGGGAATAGGATTGTGTGCTATGAGCTATGTGATCGAGTGCGGTGTATGGGCTGTGGTGACGAGCATCCATACAATGGCGTCTAGCATGATCGTGAGTCGTTGTTGATACTTGTTGTGAGATATTTTAAAGATGAATTGTTGAACCCTTGCCGGTTGTGAAATTGTACATTATTTTCCCTTAGCCGGGACTATTGTGAAATGAGATATTGTTTTCCCTTGCCGGGACTTTGTTGTGCCGGGACTTATTGTGAAGTGAAATATTGTTTTCCCTTGTCGGGACTTATTGTGAAGTGAAATATTGTTTTCTCTTGTCGGGACTTTGTTATAATGATTATTGTTTTCCATTGCCGGGACGGTTCATGATTATTGTGTTTACTGTTATGCACGAAGGTTAATGCCGTGCCTTATTATTGATTATGCACGAAGGTTAATGCCGTGCCTTGTTATTGATTATGCATGAAGGATCATGTCGTGCCTTGTGATATTGATTATGCACGAAGGGTAATGTCTGTGCCTTGTCATTGAACCATGCACGAAGGATCATGTCGTGCCATAGATGTGAGGATGAGATTAAAAGCATGAAGGGTGATGCCGTGCACTATCTTTGCTTATTTGGTGAGGATGAGAGTAAAAGCACGAAGGGTGATGCCGTGCAACTATTTGCTATTCCTTGACTTGATATTACATGTTCCCATTATACTTTGGTTTCCTTTGTTGACTTAATAACTATTGTTAACTGTTGAGCTTCCCTCTTATGATATTTCTTGTTGGATTTGTTTACTTGATATTTCTTGTTATCTTGTGGTGTACATATGTATATAGAACTGCACAGGTTTATGTGGGTGTCTGGTCCAAGGCTTGTCACTACTTCGCCGGGATAGGCCAGGCACTTACCAGCACATGGGGTCGGATTGTGCTGATACTACACTTCTGTGCGTTTTTGCACAGGTCCAGGTTTTGATCAGGAGCACCAGCAGTAGGATCTTGCATGGGAGTTGAGCATTTGGAGACCGAGGTAGCTTGCAGGCGTCCGTAGGCCCGGCGTCTCTTCCACTTATTTATATTATTTGCTATAGTCTCATTATTCCGAGACAATCAGATTTATGCTATTTTCTTTCAGACTATTATGTGTAGTATTTAGTAGTAGTTCGTGAGTTGGTGACTCCACGTCTTGGGTAGAGGATTTCAGTAGTGTTTTACCTTGGTACTGCTTATTTCTATTTGATAAGTCTTCCGCATTTATTTAATTAATGTTATGGTTCTTGTTGATAAAATTGAGTATGAAATATTGGTAGAAATAGGATAATGTTAAATACAGTGGCTTGCCTAGCTACCACGAGTAGGCGCCATCACGATCCCGATGTTGGGAAAAAATTCGGGTCGTGACAAGTTGGTATCGTAGCTCTAGGTTACATAGGTCTCACCACTCACGAACAAGCTTAGTAGGGTTTGAGAGGTAGGTACGGAGACGTCTGTACTTCTCCTCTAGAGTCTATTGAGTTAGGAAAGAGTCTCTCATTTGTTCCTTCTTGTCGTGCGATTTGTTCCTCAAATACTGATTGAATTTCTACTTTGTCCTTTCGCAGATGGTGAGGGCACACGCTTCTTCGTCCGCTGACCAGCAGCCTGAGCCCCAGGCAACTCCCGTGAGGGGCAGGGGCCGAGGCCATATCGTAGGCCGTGGTAGGGGCAGAGTTCAGCCCCCGGCAGCCATTCCGGAGGTGGAGCCTCATATTGAGACTGGCGAGGAGGTTCCAGTCCCAGCAGCTCCAGTGGGCCCAGCTCATGTCCCAGGAGAGGCTTTATTTACCCCGGATCTTCGGGAGGCTTTGGTAAGAATAGCGGGATTTATGGACAGCATTGCCAAAGCGGGCTTATTACCAGTTGCACCAGCCGCTTCTCAGGCTGGAGGAGGGGCCCAGACTCCTGTTGCTCGTACTCCGGAGCCAATAGCTCTTCAGCCTCAGGCACCAGTGGTTCAGCCAGTTGTGGCCACTCAGTCAGGTACTATAGCTTAGGTCGGAGATGGAGCGGCCATGACTTCTGATTCTTTATGGAGACTTGATCGTTTCTCAAAGCTGTTTACCACTACCTTCAGTGGTGCCACATCAGAGGATCCTCGGGATTTCTTATTTAGTTGCCATGAGATTCTAAAGACTATGGGGATAGTGGAGTCCAATGGAGTTGACTTCTGTACATTCAGGCTTTCAGGATCCGCAAAGAATTGGTGGAGGGATTATTGTTTGACTCGACCAGCAGGGTCCCCGGCTTTATCATGGGACCAGTTTGCAGAGTTATTTCTGGAGAAGTTTCTCCTTGTTACTCAGTGGGATGCACTTTAGAGGTAGTTTGAGCGCCTCCAGCAAGGTACTATGATTGTCACTCAATATGAGACGAGATTTGTTAATCAGGCACGTCATGCGGTTGTGATACTCCCCACAAAGTGGGAGAGGGTCCGCAGGTTCATAGATGGGCTTAATCAGCTGATTAGACTTCAGTTGGCTATGGGAGTGGGGAGTGATATATCTTTTCAGGAGGCAGCTAATGCAGCTCGTAGAGTTGAGATGGCTCTTGCTCGGGGAGGTGGTTATTCTTCAGACAAGAGGCCTCGTCATTCAGGCATGTTTAGTGGTTCTTCTTCTGGAGGCAGGGAATCTTTTGATAGGGGCCAGTCTTCCAGGCCTTTTCATTCAGCCCTTCAGGCTTTACAGGGTGGACCAGGTGATCGTGGGTTTCTTGGGCAGTATTCAGATCAGCCTCCTATTAGTGCTCAGCCTCTTTAGAGTGTTCGTGGAGGCCATTCAGGTCGTTAGGGCCGGCGGCCCCATCAGCCGAAATGTTGTTACGGTTGTGGTGACCCAGGTCATCTTGTCAGGTTTTTCCCTCGAGCATCGAGCAACACTCAGCAGCGGGGTCCTCATCCCATGATTCAGGCCCCAGCTGACCCACAGCCTACCCAGCCAGCCAGAGGCGGGGGTTGAGAGCGTAGAGGTGGAGGTCGAGACTGTAGAGGTGGAGACCGTCCCGCCGGAGGTAGAGGTCAGCCATTGGATGACCGTCCTATAGACATAGCTCAGAGGGGAGGTGCTGATCCCCAATTCTGTGCTTTACCAGCTAGGCCAGAGGCAGAGGCATCAGACGCCGTGATTACAAGTACCATTCTCGTTTGTGACAGAGGTGCTTCAGTATTATTTGACCCTAGGTCTACATATCCATATGTGTCTTCCTACTTTACACCGTATTTGGCCGTACCTAGCTGTGCCCTGGATATTCCAGTTTATGTATCTACATTAGTGGGTGACTCTATAGTAGTCGACCAGGTGCATCGTTCGTGCGTAGTTATATTTGGGGGTCTTGAGACCCGTGTTGATCTGTCGCTATTAGACATGGTGGATTTCGATGTCATATTGGGGATAGACTGGTTGTCCCCATACCATGCTATCTTAGATTGTCATGCCAAGACTGTGACAAAGGCCTTGCCAGAATCACCCCGACTAGAGTGGGAGGGTACCTCAAGCCACTCCATTCGTACTGTCATTTCCTATATTAAGGCTCGACGCATGGTCGAGAAGGGGTGTCTAGCTTATCTGGCTTATGTTTGTGATTCTAGCGCAGAGGTTCCTTCTATTGATTCAGTCCCTATTGTACGGGAGTTTCCTAAGGTTTTTCCTTCAAACCTGCCGGGCATGGCACCCGACAGGGATATTGATTTCTATATTGATCTGGCATCGGGCACTCAGTCCATCTCTATTCCACCCTATCGTATGGCCCTACCGGAGTTAAAGGAGTTAAAAGATCAGTTGCAAGACCTTCTAGAAAAGGGCTTTATCAGGTCCAGTGTTTCCCCCTGGGGAGCACCTGTGTTGTTTGTGAAGAAGAAGGATGGCTCGATGCGGATGTGTATTGATTACCGAAAAATGAACAAAGTGACCATAAAGAACAAATATCCACTGCCGAGGATTGATGATTTGTTTGACCAGCTCCAAGGAGCGAGGGTGTTCTAAAAAATAGACTTGAGGTCGGGCTACCATCGGCTGAAGATCAGGGCGGCTGGAATTCCTAAGACAGCCTTTCGCTCTAGATACGGGCACTATGAATTCTTGGTCATGTCTTTCGGGTTGACCAATGCTCCAGCAATATTCATGGAGTTGATGAATCGGGTGTTTAGGCCTTATCTAGAACTGTTCGTGATAGTCTTTATAGATGATAGCCTGGTATACTCCCGGATCCAGGAAGAGCACGAGCAGCACCTCAGAGTGATTTTTTATACTCTGAAGGATAATTAGCTATATGCCAAATTTTCGAAATGTGAGTTCCGGTTGAGTTCGGTGGCATTTCTGGGTCATATCGTATCAGTGGAGGGTATTTAGGTGGACCCAAAGAAGATTGAGGCAGTTTAGAATTGGCCTCGACCAGCTTCAGTGATCGAGATCTAGAGTTTCTTAGGGTTAGCAGGTTACCAACGTCGATTTGTAGAGGGGTTTTCTTCTATTGCAGCCCCAATGAACAGAGTTGACCCCGAAGGGTGCCCAGTTTCCGGTGGTCGGATGAGTGTGCGGCGAGCTTTCGAAGCTCGAGACGACGCCTTGACTACGGCACCGTCGTCGATACTATCGACGGGTGTAGGCCTTATGCGGTTTCATCGTGACGCGTCTCGTAGGAGGCTTGGAGCGGTATTGATGCGGGATGGTAAGGTTATTGCTTATGCTTTGAGATAGTTGAAAATACATGAGAAGAATTATCCGGTTCATGATCTTGAGTTGGCAGCAGTGGTTCATGCCTTAAAGATCTAGAGGCATTATCTATATGGTGTGACATGTGAGGTGTACACCGATCATAAAAGCCTACAGTACTTGTTCAAGCAAAAGGAGTTGAATCTACGCCAGCAGAGATAGTTAGAGTTGCTGAAAGACTATGATGTTACTATCCTATATCACCTAGGTAAGGCCAATGTAGTGGCCGATGCATTGAGTAGAAAGTCCGCCAACATGGGTAGTCTTGCATTCATTCCGGTCAGTCAGAGACCATTTGCTCTAGATGTCCAGGCCTTAGCCAACCAGTTCGTGAGATTAGACATTTCTGAGCCTAGCAGGGTGTTAGCCTGCACGGTCGCTCGTTCATCTCTATTAGAGCGGATCCGTGAGAGGCAATTTGATGATCCTCATTTGCGTGAATTGAGAGATACAGTACAGCGAGGAGGTGCCACGAAGGTAACTCTAGATAATGATGGAGTATTGAGATTGTAGGGGCGCGTTTGTGTGCCTAATGTGGAGGGGAATCGAGAGTTGATCCTTGCGGAGGCCCACAGTTCGCGGTGTTCTATTCACCCAGACGCCGCGAAAATGTATCAGGATCTACGATAGCTCTATTGGTGGTGCAGGATGAAGAAAGATATCGTTGCGTATGTCGCTCGGTGTCTAAATTGTCAGCAGGTGAAATATGAGCACCAGAGGCCTGGTGGTGTATTCTAGAGAATCGAGATTCCCGAGTGGAAATGGGAGAAGATCACTATGGCCTTCATTACTGGACTTCACTTGACTCGGAGGAAATTTGATGCTATTTGGGTCATTGTTGATAGGCTGACTAAGTCAGCACACTTCATTCTAGTATCTGTCTCCTACTCATCGGAGAGGTTGGAAGAGATTTACATCAGGGAGATTGTTCGTCTTCATGGGGTGTCGGTGTCTATTATCTCGGATCGGGGTACGCAGTTTACCTCGCAGTTCTGGAGAGCGGTCCAGCAGGAGTTAGGCACCCATGTTCAGTTGAGTACAGCTTTTCATCCTCAGACGGACGGCCAGTCCGAGAGGACTATTCATATTCTAAAAGACATGCTACGAGCCCGTGTCATTGATTTTGGAGGCTTGTGGGACCAGTTTCTGCCATTAGCAGAGTTCGCCTACAATAACAGCTACCGGTCCAGCATTCAGATGGTCACGTATGAGGCGTTGTATGTTAGGCGATGTCGATCTCCAGTCGGATGGTTTGAGCCGGGAGAGGCTCGGTTGTTGGGTACAGACTTAGTTCAGGAGGCCTTGGATAAGGTCAAGACTATCCAGGAGAGATTGCATTCAGCTCAGTCCAGATAGAAGACTTATGCCGATCGTAAGGTTCGAGATGTAGATTTCATGGTTGGTGAGCGAATATTGCTCCGAGTGTCGCCTATGAAGGGCGTGATGAGGTTCGGGAAGAAGGGCAAGCTCAACCCAAGGTATATTGGTGCATTTGAGATTCTAGACCGAATGGGAGGGGTGGCTTACAGACTAGCTCTGCCGCCTAGCTTATTAGCCGTGCATCAAGTTTTTCATGTATCTATGCTTCGGAGATACCACAGCGACCCCACACATGTGTTAGACTTCAGTACTGTCCAATTGGACAATGATTTATCCTACGAGGAGGAGCAGGTGGCCATTCTAGACAGGCAGGTTCGATAGTGGAGGTCGAAGAGTTATCCTTCTGTGCGTGTTCAGTGGAGAGGTCGGCCTCCTGAGGCATCGACTGGGAGTCCGAGTCGGATATGTTGAGCCGCTACCCACATTTGTTCCCCGACTCAGGTATTTCCTTCTCTTGTCTGTTCGAGGATGAACGATTGTTTTAGAGGTGGAGGATGTGATGACCCAAAGGGTCATCACCTATTTTCCTCACTTGTTCTGCACTTCCGAGGCCTTGTAAATCTCATTTTATGTTGCCTCGATTTACGTGCATGATCCGGGAATGTAGCCGGAAAGATTTTGTGATAGAATATGCAAATTCTATGAGAAAATTGAAGAAAAAATGATATTAATATTGATATTGTTGACTTCGATCAACATTTTTGGTAAACGGACCCGGACTCGAGATCGGACGGTCCCGAAAGGTCCGTAGGAAAATATGGGACTCGGACATGCGTCCGGAGTCAAATTCTGAAGCCTAGAGCCTAAGTTATGGATTTTTCTGTGAAATTGTTTTTGCTGTAATTATTAAAGGAAAATGACTTAAATGACCTTGGTATCAGGCTCGTATTTGGTTCCGACGCCCGGTACAAGTCTTAAATATTATATATGTGCTTTCTGCAAACTTTGGTGACATTTAGATGTCGTTCGATGTGTTTTGAGCCTTGAGCTCCAAATTTAAAAGTTATGAAACTTAAAAAGGATGATAATCATGAACTTGAGGCTTGATTTGATGAAATTGATGTTATATTGGCGATGTGATCACACGAGCAAGTTTATAACATGTTTTTGATGTTGTGTACATGTTTGGTTTGGAGCCCGGGGAGCTCGGGTAAAGATTTGATAGGCCGTTGGTTCAATTTCTGAAATTTTACACAGCTGGTTTTTCACCCAGCTGGTATCTTCGCAAATGCGAAGATTTTCTCGCAATTGCGAGGAGTCCCATATTAGCCTTGGTTCGCAAATGCGAACCATACTTTGCAAATGCGAAGTTCACAGGGTTGAGCAGTGGTTCGAAAATGCGAACTTAACCTCGCAAATGCGAGGCCTTCAATGTTTCGCCTGGCTTCGCAAATGCGAAGCTATTGTCGCAAATGCGAAAGCCCCAGTAATCTAGCATTGTTTGCAAATGCGAACATAATGTCGAGAAATGCGACGCTGACAGACCCCAGGCCTGTAGTGTTCGCAATTGCGAACAAATGTTCGCAATTGCGATATCCGCAGCTGTGCAATTTTATACTTAAACAAATTTTTCAGTTCTTTCTTCATTCTTTCAAAAACCCACACACCACACACGAACCCTCAAGGCCAAATTCACTCCAAAGCAATTGTAAGTCACTTTTTACTTAATTCTTTCAATTCCTAACAACATTAAACATGTTTTTCAATAGAAATCAAAGGTTTTCATGGTAGAAATTCTTGTTTTTGGGTAGAACCTAGGGTTTTCATGAATTGGGTAATTGGACCTCGAATTGAGGTCCGATTTTGAAACAAATCATATATTTGAACTCGTGGGGGAATGGGTAACCGGATTTTGGTCCGAACCCCGAGTTCCGACCACGTGGGGCCAGGGGCGTTTTGGGAAATTTTGGGGTAAACTTTAAGAAAACCATTTTTAAGCATTCAAACTAAGTTATTTAGTATTTATTAATGTAATGGAATCAATTGTGATTAGATTCGAGCTAGTTGAAAGCGGAAATTCGGGGAAAAGCTATAGTTGAAGGATAATTTGGACTTCAAGGCTAGAGGTAAGTGTTTGTTTTATCCTAGCTTGAGGGAATAGGATTGTGTGCTATGTGCTATGTGATTGGGTACGGTGTATGGGCTGTGGTGACTGTCACACCTCCCTTTTTACTACCCTACACCAGAAGGCTTTCGTACCGATCCATTTGGAAAGATACGTAGGGTATACCTCAGTGTTCAAATACCCGAGACAGATATAACAACAAAGAGGAAAGAGTTTTTCCACATAAAGGTCAATCGGTTCGGGATTTTTATTTAATTATCAGAGATGCCACTTGGGAAGATAATGGTGTCCCAAGTCACCGGTTAATCCCGAATCCGAGGAAGTTGACTCTGTTATTACAATCCGCAAAACAAAGACCTGGATAAGGAAATATGTTAACCCGGGAGAAGGTGTTGGGCATTCCCGGATTTCCGTGGTTTTAGCACGGTCGCTCAACTGTCGTTCTCAATCTTATTTGACTTGCTATAAATATTAAACAATATGTATGTGTTTTTACTTTAATATTTTTTTAAAAGAATTACGACATTGCGAAAACGCACCTCGAGTCATACCGCAACCAGTACGCCTGTGACCTTTAGTACATTTCGGCTTTGCCGGGATTAGGGATTTGAGTTGCACCAAGTGCACACTCGTATTTAAGGAAGGTGTATTAAATCGTGCCTAATAGTGTCTATCGGCTTTTAATTCTTTTGGGAGAAGCTATGAAATTTACTAGTAGCTTTCCCGATTCTATTTATATTTTTACTTTGTTACTAAAGGGGGCCCCACTATTTGGTGTCATGTGCGGTTCATCCCGATTTAATTTTAAAGGCTCAATCTTAATATGTACATACTATGTTATCTATACTGGTTTTTCCTTAGGTACATTATCATTTCAGAATTGAGCCCAGGCCACTTTCATTACCTTTATTGGGCATGGGCCCTTGTACCCGTATTTACATAGATGCTAGATTTGCCCAGGTCTTAGAGACCCAGGCCATCTTTGGGATTCTGTTCAATAGCCCATTCAACTTCATGTGATAGTTCAGGCCCACACTACATGTTGGGCCAAAACCAAATTGGAACAATAATAATGAAAGCAAATAACTGAAGACCAACATAAGCATCTGGAATCAATGATGAATTCAAATTGCACTTTTATTTATCAAAGGGGAAAACCATTATACAAATTATCAGTGTTAATTCCAACTCCTAACTGTCTAATACGCATGAGAATCGAATTAAAAGATTGACCTCACTTTTGTTTCTAATAATGAATCTATCCGAATTACTTACTAACTAAGAGATTAAGAGGTTATTTAACTATATATGAAAAGCATGACGATTATCTAAAGATAAGATGAGTTATTTACAGCTACACTGTTATACTACTGATTTTAATACGAATTAAGCTTATTTGATATTCTCAAAGCCAGCTTCGCCCTAATTGTTACTTCATCTAGTTGTTTCCCCTTTTAAACTTACTCAAATCTGGACATTGATCTCTAAAACAGACTAACTACATGAGCATAATTTAAACAGTCCAGTTACTTAATTATAATAACCCGAGTATCTACATTTAAGTGATTCAAAGACTTAAGCACAACTATACCACTGATTTTACTACGACTTTAGCTCATTACAGTGTTATTAACCCAATTGTGAATGAATCATGTCTTGAACTAACATTTTTCTTCTTCAAAACTTATTTATATCTAAATGCAAATCCACAACATATGATTAACTATGTGATATTGACTTAGGATACTACTGTGAAAGAGCTGTTAACGATTAAGAATGTGGTTGACTAACTTATTTGTAAAGTTTTACCTACTTTAACTAGGTGACATGCTATCTACGATTATGCTATGATTATAATACTAGCTATTACACTGTTTTTGTTTTGTTTTCTACTTATACACACTACACTACATTTAAATTACAGATCAAGCTATACTAAACTATTAATGAGAAGAGTAAGCTAAAAATACATAATAACAAATAATTTAACACTTGAACTTCATTTTCATTCAGCATTTCAGTGTTACATCCTCAATCGAACAGGGAATGTACCTGGTTCAGCAAAAATGAAGCCGATGAGTTCTAAGGGAGACAAGAGCAAGCAACATCAATAGACTCAAGCAAGGCAATGCAACAGTGTAGGATTGAATCTCAAATGAGTAGAAAACTACAGCAACAACAGATAAGAAATCCCTGAAGAAATCGAGCAGAAACCCCACACACAAACAGCTTAACCAGTGATTCTAACTCGAAATATGCAGGAAACTATTTGCTATTAGCTATTATATTTACTTTGAATTTCTCTGTTGAAAAACCAGCCTTTACTTAGTCTTTTTAGGGGGTATTTATAGGTATAGATTGGCAGATATCTTGGGGGGAAATAATAGGAGTTAATTCCATTTCTCACCCCTTAAAAATTACTAAGTCCACACTTACACCCCTATTTCTGTTATAAGATCCCTTCCGGCATGTGCTGGAAGGTTCTTTTTGATTCTATTCCTAAGCTTTTACCAAAGTGTCCCTATTAGTTATAGATTTTTACTGATTTTCTCTTTTCTGGAGACCATTATACCCCTTAATCTCTGCAATATTGCAGAAATCAGGAGCACAAATGTCTCCTATGTCCCTAGGTGTTCTATATAATCTACCATTTTACTAATTTGTGTTATCTTTATGCCCCTAAGGGCACTGCTGAATTACCCGACCTACCTAGGTCAAGTTTTCAGCATTTTTAAACTTATATAGCTAAGGGCCAGTCCTTGCATTGGTATTTAAGGACTGGCCAATTCTAACTTGAAGAACTATTTCAATTTTAACCACTTTTGCCTTATTTTCTGTTAATTAAAGGTTTTTACTTCATTTTTAAGCTAATTGCAGGACTAGCCTTCTTTATTGTTATACTTAAACTATTTAAAATTTAGCCAGTCTCAAGTTGACACTTGGCTTGGGCAATTGAAGCCCATTTACTAAACACAGGCCGGGCTAAGGCCTTTGCAGGCCTAGCCACCTATGATTTAGGGCTCAATTTAAGCCTTGGTAAGTCTGAACCTTCAAACTTAAACCACTTATTACACAACTAGCCCATTTAAGGGTGGACCAGTATGTGAAAGACCTTGCAGAGTTGGTCAATTGCAAAATTAACCACTATTGGTCACTTATTTAACTTGTAACCTATTTTTTTATTTGACTTTCACTTTTAACCTATTTCAGAACTAACCATTTATGAGACTTAGTACTATTACAGCTATAACCAATTCCCCTAAGATTGATGGGCACTAACACTGCTCATACTAACAATAAACTATTGCAAACTTAGCCATTTCAACATACAATTGCATACATAGCCACATGAAACCAAGCATTGTTCATCAATTAATTAGAACTCAGAAGGGAAGTTTGATAATTTTGAATTTTAATCAATCAACTCACATAACTCAATTTCATGTAGGAAAGTGTCAATTAGCATCAATCAGACTTAGTTATAATCATTTTATGTTAAGAATGATTCACTGAAAAACCCAAAAACCCAAAAAGTTCATGAACATAGACTCAATAGAGACTAGATCTCATAAAACAGTCAAAAAAAAATGAAAACATGGCTTATATCAGACATAAGAACAATGGACCTTGACAGAGTAACATAAGAATGGTAATCAAAATCCACTTTCAAATACTAACCCTAGCTTGATATATACATGTGATAGATAAGATGAAGATGAAGAAAAAAAAGAACATGGAGAAACAGTGAAGAAGAATCCTAAATCTATCATGCAAAAGTCACAGAAGAGACAAACGTAATCACTAAATCAGATTAGTATGCTATTTAGAAAATGAAAGAACATAAGAGATGTTATTAGAGAAAAAACCCTTGAGTGAACATGAGAATCAAACGGCTAAACCTAGAACCAAAACTAAATCATGTAGTTAAGAGAAGAGAAAAACAGTAAAGATATTGAAAGCTAATAGAAGAAACCCTAACGAGAGTCAAACAACTAAACTAAACATGAAGAGAAACAGAAGAGATATCGAAAATCAAACAGATGAGATGTTGAAAACCAGCAAATAAGAAAACCCTAAATACAAACAAAGGGTGAAGAAGAACAGGGAGATCTTTAAGAAAAGAGAATTATTCTGTCACGACCCGGATTTTCCCCCAACATCGGGATCGTGATGGCGCCTACTCGTGGTAGCTAGGCAAGCCACTATATTCATACTATCCTGTTTTTAACACAATTTTAATTAAATAAATGCGGAATACTTTATCGAAATAGAAATAACTAATTACAAGATGAAAATCATACTGAAATCCTCTACCCAAGACGTGGAGTCGCCAACTCACGAACTACTACTGAATACTACACATAAAAGTTTGAAAGAAATATAACATAATTCTGTTTGTCTCGGAACAAAGAGACTACGGCTAGTAACATAAGTAAAGAGAGAGACGCCGGGCTTGCGGACGTCTGCAAGCTACCTCGGTCTCAAATATGATCAACTCACACGCAATCGAACTACTGCTACTGCTGGTGGTCAAAACCTGGACTTGTGCAAAAATGCACAGAAGTGTAGTATCAGCACAACCGACCCCATGTGCTGGTAAGTGCCTGGCCTATCCCGGCGAAGTAGTGACAAGCCTAGGACCAGACACCCACATAAACCTGTGCAATTCAATATATATGTATACCACAGAATAACAAGAAATAACCAGGTAATAACACAATAAGGAATATCTCAAAGAATTCAACAATTAACAACAGTTAATAAATTCACAAGGAAAAACAAAGTATAATGGAAACACAAGTAATATCAAGTCAAGGAATAGCAAGCAGTTGCACGACATCACCCTTCGTGCTTTTACTCTCATCCTCACCAAATAAGCAAATAAAGTACACGACATCACCCTTCGTGCTTTTACTCTCATCCTCATATCCATAGTACGGCATGATCCTTCGTACATGGTTCAATAACAGGGCACGGCATGATCCTTCGTGCATAATCAATAAATAAACATGGCACGGCATTAACCTTCGTGCATAAATAAATAAACATGGCACGACATCACCCTTCGTGCATTATCACTCTTCCTCACCCAAATAACAATCACATTTAAGGGCAAAGAAAGAAACAGTAATTCATAAACCGTCCCAACAAGGGAAATCAATAATTATCTTCACAACAAGTCCCAACAAGGGAGAACAATAACAATTCTACAACCTGACAAAGGTTCCACAATTCATCTGTAAATATATCTCAAAATAAGCATTTTCAACGACTCACGGTCATACTAGACGCCAGTGTATGGATGCTCGTCACCACGGCCCATACACCGCACTCGATCACATAACACATAACACATAATCCTATTCCCTCAAGCTAGGATAGAACAAACACTTACCTCGAATGTTTATTAACAATTCAATCCGTGGAAATGTCTTTTTCTTTCAAATTTGGCTCCAATCCAATCGTATCTATACACAATTGATTTAATATCATTAATACTACTCAACAAACTAATTCTTAAGACCAAATACAACTTTTACAACATTCTGTCTGGAATAGTGAATTTTGACCCCGGGCCCACATGGTCGGAACTCGGGGTTAGGACCAAAATCCGGTTACCCATCCCCCCACGAGTTCATGTATATGATTTGTTTCAAAATCGGACCTCAATTCGAGGTCCAATTTCCCAATTTATGAAAAACCCTATATTCTAACAAAAACAAGAAATTCTACCATGAAAACCTTTGATTTCTATTGAAAAACATGTTTAATGATCTTAGGAATTGAAAGAATTAAGTAAAAAGTGACTTACAATTGTTTTGATGAAGAAGGAATCCGTGAAGAATCGCAAATGGGTGTTTTTGTTTTGTAAAAAGTGAAGAAATGAACTGAAAATCGTGTTTTACAAGTCTCTGTGTTCGCATTTGCGAACATGGGTTCGCAATTACGAACCCCGACCAATTTCTGGAGTTTGAAAAATAAGCTAAGGCTGGGAAGTTCGCATTTGCGAACTTTTGTTTGCATTTGCGAAACCAAGGCAAATCTGGGGGCTTCGCATTTGCGAACATATGTTCGCATTTGCGAACCAGGCTGGAAAGGGCAGTGTTCGCATTTGCGAACTAATGTTCGCATTTGCGAACACAGGCAGTAAAGGGCATTGTTCGCATTTGCGAACTATTGTTCGCATTTGCGAACATAGGCGGGACAAGGGGATGTTCGCATTTGCGAACAATTGTTCGCATTTGCGAACAAGGCTGGGTCATGAGGGGTTCGCATTTGCGATCAGGGTTCGCATTTGCGAGCCCTGCCTTGTACTGCCCCCTTCGCAATTGCGAGAAATACTTCGCAATTGCGAAGCCAACAGCTGGGTGAAAAACCAGCAGTGCAAAAATTCAGAATTTAATCCAACGGCCTATCAAATCTTTACCCGAGCCCCCGGGCTCCAAACCAAACATGTACACAACCTCAAAAACACATTATGAACTTGTTCGTGCGATCACATCGCCAATATCACATCGTTTTCATCAAATCAAGCCTCAAATTCATGATTTTCATACTTTTGGTTTTCAAAACTTTCAAACTTGGAACTCAAGGTCCAAAACATCTCAAACGACATCCGAATGTCACCAAACATTACAGAAATCACATATATAATATTTAAGACTTGTACCGGGCGTCGGAACCAAAATACGAGCCCGATACCAAGGTCAATTAATTCATTTCCTTTAACAATTACATCAAAAACAATTTCATAGAAAAATTCATAACATGGGCTCTCGGCCTCAGAATTCGACTCCGGACGCATGTCCAAGTCCCATATTTTCCTACGGACCTTTCGGGACCAGCCAATCTCGGGTCCGGATCCATTTACCAAAAATGTTGACCGAAGTCAACCATATCAATATTAATATTATTTTTATCCACATTTCTCATAGAATTCATATTTTCTATCACAAAATCTTTCCGGCTACATGCTCGGATTGTGCACGTAAATCGAGGCAACATGGAATGAGGTTTTCAAGGCCTCAGAAGCTCGAAATGATTAATAAAATAAGTGATGACCCTTTGGGTCGTCACAATCTCCACCTCTAAAACAACCGTTCGTCCTCGAGCGGACAAAAGAAAGAAGTACCTGAGTCAGGAAACAAATGAGGGTAGCGGCTCCGCATATCGGACTCGGACTCCCGGGTCGATGCCTCAGGAGGCTGACCTCTCCACTGAACACGCACAGAAGGATAACTCTTCGACCTCAACTGTCGAACCCGCCGGTCTAGAATGGCCACCGGCTCCTCCTCGTAAGATAGATCATTGTCCAATTGGACAGAACTGCTGAAGTCTAACACATGTGTGGGATCGCCGTGGTATCTCCGAAACATAGATACGTGAAAAACTGGGATGTACGGCTGATAAGCTAGGCGGCAAAGCTAATCCGTAAGCCACCCCTCCTACTCTGTCTAGAATCTCAAATGGACCAATATACCTAGGGCCGAGCTTGCCCTTCTTTCCGAACCTCATCACGCCCTTTCATAGGCGACACCCGGAGCAATACTCATTCACCAACCATGAAATCTACATCTCGAACCTTACGATCCGCATAAGTCTTTTGCCTGGACTGAGCTGAACGCAATCTCTCCTGAATAGTCTTGACCTTATCTAAGGCCTCCCGAACTAAGTCTGTACCCAACAACCGAGCCTCTCCCGGTTCAAACCATCCAACTGGTGAGCGACATCGCCTACCATACAATGCCTCATACGGAGCCATCTGGATGCTGGACCGGTAACTGGTTATTGTAGGCGAACTTCGCTAATGGTCAGGAACCGGTCCCACGAGCCTCCGAAATCAATAACACGAGGCTCGAATCATGTCCTATAGAATATGAATAGTCCTCTCGGACCGGCCATCCGTTTGAGGTTGAAATGCCGTACTCAACCGAACCCGAGTGCCTAACTCCCGCCGGACCGCTCTCCCGAACCGCGAGGTAAACTCGCGTACCCCGATCAAAGATAATAGATAATGGCACTCCATGGAGACGAACAATCTCCCTAATGTAAACCTCCGCTAACCTCTCCGACGAGTAGGAGACGGATACTGGAATAAAGTGTGCTGACTTGGTCAGCCTATCCACAATGACCCAAATAGCATCAAATTTCCTCCGAGTCAAAGGAAGTCCAGTAGTAACGAAGTCCATAGTGATCCGCTCCCATTTCCACTCGGGAATTTCAATCCTCCGGAATACACCACCAGGTCTCTGGTGCTCATATTTCACCTGCTGACAATTTAGACACCGAGCGACATACGCAACGATATCTTTCTTCATTCCGTGCCACCAATAGTGCTGCCGTAAGTCCTGGTACATCTTCGCGGCGCCTGGGTGAATAGAATACCGCGATCTGTGGGCCTCTGCTAAGATCAACTCTCGAATCCCTTCGACATTGGGTACACAAACTCGACCCCGCAATTTCAATACCCCATCATCATCTAGGTTTACCTGTGTGGCACCTCCCCGCTGTACTGTATCTCTCAACTCACGCAAATGAGGATCATCAAATTGTCTCTCACGGATACGCTCTAATAAGGAAGAACGAGCGACCGTGCAGGCTAACACTCTGCTAGGCTCAGAAATGTCTAATCTCACGAACCGGTTGGCTAAGGCCTGGACATCTTGAGCTAATGGTCTCTGACTGACCGGAATGTATGCAAGACTACCCATGCCGGCATACTTTCTACTCAATGCATCGGCCACCACATTGGCCTTACCTGGGTGATATAAGATAGTAACATCATAGTCTTTTAGCAACTCTAACCATCTCCACTGTCGTAGATTCAACTCCTTTTGCTTGAACAAGTACTGTAGGCTTTTGTGATCAGTGTACACCTCACATGTCATACCATATAGATAATGCCTCCGGATCTTTAAGGCATGAACCACTGCTGCTAACTCAAGATCATGAACTGGATAATTCTTCTCATGTATTTTTAATTGCCTCGAAGCATAAGCGATAACCTTACCATCCTGCATCAATACCGCTCCAAGCCCTGTACGAGATGCGTCACAATAAACCGTATAAGGCCCTGCACCTGTAGGTAGTACCAACACTGGTGCGGTGGTCAAGGCTGTCTTGAGCTTCTGAAAGTTCGCCTCACACTCCTCTAACCACCGAAACTGAACACCCTTCTGGGTCAACTCGGTCATCGGGGCTTCAATAGAAGAAAACCCTCTACAAAATGACAATAGTAACCTGCTAATCCTAAGAAACTCCGGATCTCGAGCCACCGAAGCTGGTCGAGGCCAATCTTCTGCACTACCTCAATCTTCTTTGGGTCTACTCGAATACCTTCCACCGATACAATGTGACCCGAAATGCTACCGAACTCGACCAGAACTCATATTTAGAAAATTTGGCATCTAGTTGGTTATCTTTCGAGTACGAAGAACCCTCAAATCTTGCTCGTGCTCTTCCCGGCTGCGGGAGTACACTAGGATGTCATCTATAAAGACTATCACGAACAGATCTAAGTAAGGCCTGAATACCCGATTCATTAACTCCATGAATGTCGCTGGGGCATTGGTCAACCCGAAGGACATGACCAAGAACTCATAATGCCCATATCTAGAAAGAAAGGCTGTCTTAAGAATGTCAGCCGCTCTGATCTTCAGCTCTGATGGTAGCCTGACCTCAAGTCTATCTTAGAGAATACCCTCGCTCCCTGGTGCTGGTCAAACAAATCATCAATCCTCGGCAGTGGATACTTATTCTTTATTGTCACTTTGTTTAATTGCCGGTAATCAATACACGTCCGCATCGAGCCATCTTTCTTCTTTACAAATAATACAGGTGCTCCCCAGGGGAAACACTGGGCCTAATAAAGCCCTTCTCAAGAAGGTCCTGCAACTGATCTTTCAACTCTTTTAGCTCCGGCGGGGCCATACGATAGGGTGGAATAGAGATGGGCCGAGTGCCCGGTGCCAGATCAATACAGAAATCAATATCCCTGTCGGGTGGCATGCCCGGCAGGTCTGAAGAAAAAACCTCAGGAAACTCCCGTGCAATAGGGACTGACTCAACGGAAGGTACCTCTGCGCTGGAATCACGAACATAAGCTAGGTAAGCTAGACACCCCTTCTCGACCATACGTCGAGCCTTAACATAGGAAATAACGATGCGGACGGAGTGGCTTGAGGTACCTTTCCACTCTAATCGGGGTGATTCTAGCAAGGCTAAGGTCACAGTCTTAGCATGGCAATCTAGAATAGCATGGTATGGGGACAACCAGTCCATCCCCAATATGACATCAAAATCTACCATATCCAAAAGCAACAGATCAACACGGGTCTCAAGACCCCAAAATATGACTACGCATGAACGATGCACCCGGTCAACTACTATAGAGTCACCCACTGGTGTAGACATATAAACTGGAAAATCCTGAGCATAGTTAGGCACGGCCAAATGCGGTGCAAAGTAGGAAGACACATATGAATATGTAGACCCAAGGTCAAATAATACTGAATCACCTATGTCACAAACCAGAATGGTACCTGTAATCGCAACATCTGATGCCTCTACCTCTGGCCTAGCTGGTAAAGCATAAAATCGGGGATCAGCACCCCCTTCTAAGCTACGTCTCTGAGACGGTCATCCACCGGCTGACCTCTACCTTTAGGCTGGACGGTCTCCACCTCTACGGTCTCGACCTCCACCTATATAATCTCTACCCCCGCCTCTAGCTGGCTGGGTAGGCTGAGGATCAGCTGGGGCCTGAATCATAGGACGAGGACCTCGCTTGTGAGAGTTGCCCGCTGCTAGAGGGCAATTCCTAATAAAATGACCTGGGTCACCACAACCGTAGCAACTCTTAGACTGATAGGGCTGCTGGCCCCGACGACCCGAATGGCCTCCAAGAACACTCTGAAGAGGCTGAGCATTAATAGGAGACTGGTCTGAATAATGCCCCCGAAAACCACGATCACCTGGTCCACCCTGTGAAGCATGAAGGGCGGAATGATAAATCCTGGAAGACTGGCCTCTATCAAAGGATTCTCTGCCACCAGAGGAAGAACTACCAAACCTGCCTGAATGACGAGGCCTCTTATCCGAAGAATAACCGCCTCCCCTAGCAAGAGCCATCTCAACTCTGCGTGCTGCATTTGCTGCCTCCTGAAATGATATGTCACTCCCCACGCCCATAGCCATCTGGAGTCTAATCGGCTGATTAAGCCCATCTATAAACCTGCGGACCCTCTCCCGCTCCGTGGGAAGTATCACCACTGCATGACGAGCCAAATCGACAAATCTCGTCTCATACTGTGTAACTGTCATAGTGCCCTGATGGAGGCGCTCAAACTGCCTCCGAAGTACATCCCGCTGAGTAGCAGGGAGAAACTTCTCCATAAATAGTTCCTCAAACTGATCCCATGATAAAGCTCTGGGGACCCCGCTGGTCGAGTCAAGCAATAATCTCTCCACCAAGTCTTGGCGGATCCTGCAAGCCTGACGGTACAGAAATCAACTCCGTTTGCCTCCACGATTCCCATAGTCTTGAGAATCTCATGGCAGCTGAATAAGAAACCCTGAGGATCCTCTGATGCGGCTCCACTGAATGTAGTGGTAAATAGCTTGGAGAACCGATCAAGCCTCCATAACGAATCAGAAGTCATGGCCGCTCCATCACCTGCATGAGGTGTGGTACCTGACTGAGTGGCCACAGCTGGCTGAACCACTGGTGCCTGAGGCTGAGGAGCTACTGGCTCCGGAGTACGAGCGATAGGAGTCTGGGCCCCTCCTCCAGCCTGAGAAGCGGCTGGTGCAACTGATAATAAACCCGCTCTGGCAATGCTGTCCATAAACCCCGCTATTCTGACCAAAGCATCCCGGAGATCCGGGGTAAATAAAGCCTCTCCTGGGACCTGAGCTGGGCCCACTGGAGCTGCTGGAACCAGAACTTCCTCGTCAATCTCAATATGAGGCTCCACCTCTGGGGTAGCTGCCTGGGGCTGAGCTCTACCCCTACCAAGGCCTCTGATACGGCCTTGGCCCCTGCCCCTCACGGGAGCTGTCTGGGGCTCGGGCTGCTGGTCAGCGGACGAAGAAGCGCGTGTCCTCACCATCCGCGAAAGGACAGAATAGAAATTCAATCAATAATTGAGGAACAAGTCGCACGACAAGAAAGAACAAATGAGAGACTCTTTCCTAACTCAATAGACTCTGGAGGACAAGTACGGACGTCTCCGTACCTACCTCTCAAACTCTACTAAGCTTGTTCGTGAGTGGTGAGACCTATGTAACCTAGAGCTCTGATACCAACTTGTCACGACCCGGATTTTTCCCCAACATCGGGATCGTGATGGCGCCTACTCGTGGTAGCTAGGCAAGCCACTGTATTCATACTATCCTGCTTTTAACACAATTTTAATTAAATAAATGCGGAATACTTTATCGAAATAGAAATAACTAATTACAAAGTGAAAATCATACTGAAATCCTCTACCCAAGACGTGGAGTCACCAACTCACGAACTACTATGGAATACTACACATAAAAGTTTGAAAGAAATATAACATAATTCTGTTTGTCTCGGAACAAAGAGACTACAACTAGTAACATAAATAAAGAGAGAGACGCCGGGCCTGCGGACGTCTGCAAGCTACCTCGGTCTCAAATGTGATCAACTCCCACAAAATCGAATTACTGCTGCTGCTCCTGATCGTAACCTGGACCTGTGCAAAAACGCAGAGAAGTGTAGTATCAGCACAACCGACCCCATGTGCTGGTAAGTGCCTGGCCTATCCCGGCGAAGTAGTGACAAGCCTAGGACCAGACACCCACATAAACCTGTGCAATTCAATATATATGTATACCACAGAATAACAAGAAATAACCAGGTAATAACACAATAAGGAATATCTCAAAGAATTCAACAATTAACAACGGTTAATAAATTCACAAGGAAAAACAAAGTATAATGGAAACACAAGTAATATCAAGTCAAGGAATAGCAAGCAGTTGCACGGCATCACCCTTCGTGCTTTTACTCTCATCCTCACCAAATAAGCAAATAATGTACACGGCATCACCCTTCGTGCTTTTACTCTCATCCTCACATCCATAGTACGGCATGATCCTTCGTACATGGTTCAATAACAGGGCACGGCATGATCCTTCGTGCATAATCAATAAAACATGGCACGGCATTAACCTTCGTGCATAAATAATAAAACATGGCACGGCATCACCCTTCGTGCATTATCACTCTTCCTCACCCAAATAACAATCACGGTTAAGGGCAAAGAAAGAAACAGTAATTCATAAACCGTCCCAACAAGGGCAATCAATAATCATCTTCATAACAAGTCCCGACAAGGGTCTTCACAACAAGTCCCAACAAGGGAGAACAATAACAATTCATCTGTAATATATCTCAAAATAATCATTTTTCAACGACTCACGGTCATACTAGACGCCAGTGTATGGATGCTCGTCACCACAGCCCATACACCGCACTCGATCACATAATACATAACACATAATCCTATTCCCTCAAGCTAGGATAGAACAAACACTTACCTCGAATGTTTATGAACAATTCAATCCGTGGAAATGTCTTTTTCTTTCAAATTTGGCTCCAATCCAATCGTATCTATACACAATTGATTTAATATCATCAATACTACTCAACAAACTAATTCTTAAGACCAAATACAACTTTTACAACATTCTGCCCGGAATAGTGAATTTCGACCCCGGGCCCACATGGTCGGAACTCGGGGTTTAGACCAAAATCCGGTTACCCATCCCCCACGAGTTCATGTATATGATTTGTTTCAAAATCGGACCTCAATTTGAGGTCCAATTTCCCAATTTATGAAAAACCCTATATTCTAACAAAAACAAGAAATTCTACCATGAAAACCTTTGATTTCTATTGAAAAACATGTTTAATAATGTTAGGAATTGAAAGAATTAAGTAAAAAGTGACTTACAATTGTTTTGATGAAGAAGGAATCCGTGAAGAATCGCAAATGGGTGTTTTTGTTTTGTAAAAAGTGAAGAAATGAACTGAAAATCGTGTTTTACGGGTCTCTGTGTTCGCATTTGCGAACATGGGTTCGCAATTGCGAACCCCGACCAATTTCTGGAGTTTGAAAAATAAGCTAAGGCTGGGAAGTTCGCATTTGCGAACTTTTGTTCGCATTTGCGAAGCCAAGGCAAATCTGGGGGCTTCGCATTTGCGAACATATGTTCGCATTTGCGAACCGGGCTGGCCTCCAGGGGCTTTCGCATTTGCGAACGTTTGTTCGCATTTGCGAACGTTTGTTGCGAACTATTGTTCGCATTTGCGAACATAGGCAGGACAAGGGGATGTTCGCATTTGTGAACAATTGTTCGCATTTGCGAACAAGGCTGGGTCATGAGGGGCTTCGCATTTGCGATCAGGGTTCGCATTTGCGAGCCCTGCCTTGTACTGCCCCCTTCGCAATTGCGAGAAATACTTCGCAATTGCGAAGCCAACAGCTGGGTGAAAAACCAGCAGTGCAAAAATTCAGAATTTAATCCAACGGCCTATCAAATCTTTACCCGAGCCCCCGGGCTCCAAACCAAACATGTACACAACATCAAAAACACATTATGAACTTGTTCGTGCGATCACATCGCCAATATCACATCGTTTTCATCAAATCAAGCCTCAAATTCATGATTTTCATACTTTTGGTTTTCAAAACTTTCAAACTTGGAACTCAAGGTCCAAAACATCTCAAACGACATCCGAATGTCACCAAACTTTACAGAAATCACATATATAATATTTAAGACTTGTACCAGGCGTCGGAACCAAAATACGAGCCCGATGCCAAGGTCAATTAATTCATTTCCTTTAACAATTACATCAAAAACAATTTCATAGAAAAATTCATAACTTGGGCTCTAGGCCTCAGAATTCGACTCCGGACGCATGTCCAAGTCCCATATTTTCCTACGGACCTCTCGGGACCACACAATCTCGGGTCCGGATCCGTTTACCAAAAATGTTGAATGAAGTCAACCATATCAATATTAATATCATTTTTATCCACATTTCTCATAGAATTCATATTTTCTATCACAAAATCTTTCCGGCTACATGCTCGGATTGTGCACGTAGATCGAGGCAACATGGAATGAGGTTTTCAAGGCCTCAGAAGCTCAAATTGATTAATTAAATAAGTGATGACCCTTTGGGTCGTCACAATCTCCACCTAAAGATGAAAAAGAATGAGAGTCAAACAACTAAACTAGTACTAGAACTAAGCATGCAGAACAACAGAAAAGAAGAACAGTCATGATATTGCAAACCAACAAATCAAGAACCAGTATACAGAGAAGATGAAGAAGAAAGAGTGAAATCAAGACAGATCTTTTAACTCAGAGAAACAAAACACATAAAGATATAACAAAACAGAAAAAAATATAAAATGAACAGACAAAAAAGAAAGCAAACAAACACATAGAGTGAGGGGGGCTTAGCTTGCAGGGCCGGTCCCCTGAGCTTCCATTTTCCCTCTCTTTCTTTTCACTCTCTCTTTTTCCAGACTTCTTTTCTCTTTTTCTTTTATTTCTTTATTTCTTGATTTCTTTTCTGGTTTTCTTTGTTAGACTTCAAGATGAAGTCTTTTTGAGATTTTTATTCAGAGGGGAAAAAGATAGGATCTTGGAAAGGTGTTTGGTTTGAGTCGCCGGAGTTAGGGTTCCGATGGCTTTCTTTTGGATATTCGAGGAGATTGAGAGTGATTCGAGGGAGACCAATGGTGTGGGGGGATAGATCAGGCTATTGGGAGTCTGTGGTATTGATTTGGCGTAGGTTCTCGTAGGTTGAGGTCACCGGAGATGAACTCCTATGACCAGAAATCCAAGAACAGGAGGGGTTTCAAGGTTTTCTCGGAGTTTTTGGGTGGTGTTTGAGGTGATGAAGAAGAAGAGGGTGGTTTGTGGTAAGGGGGTGGCTGGAGACCACCGTGGAAGGTGGTGGCCTCCATGGCCGGCGAGGTTAGAAGGTGAGATAAAGAAGAAGGGTGAGAGAACTTTGGGCGGCTAGGGTTTGAGTTGTATGCAAATGGCCTGTCTCTACTGAGACATAAGCTTTATATACTTGTGGCCACTAATGAGATCCTGGCCATTGGATTGCTGATGATCAACAACTATCATTAGCGTTACTAAAACGACGTCGTATCGTTTGTAATGAGACCACATCCTTCATCTGTTAGATCAGCTTAAACGGACGGCTCAGATTCGATCTTCTCATTTAATTAACAAATAGAAATCTGCTAATATTTTCCGCCGTTGGATTTGGCCCAATGAACGGCTGAGATCACTTGTTACCTAGTGAACTGGACCGGTTCTTTTGGGCTTAAGGACTGGACCAGCCAATTGGACTGCACTTGGCCCAGTCTTATTACATATATACATATATATATATATATATATATATATATATATATATATGTATGTATTTTTTTGTATTTTTAATTATTTTGAGGTAATATTTTTTTTGTATTTTCATTTTTTGCTTTTTGTATTATCTAAGTTAATTAATTTCCTACTTTCACTAATATTCTGATATTTTTGGCAATTTTCTACTATATATTTTTAGTTTCCGCTAATTAAAGCTATTTTTGATGATTTTTATTTTTAACTAATTAATTCAACAATGCAAGTATTTAACCAACTTTTTTTTAATTTTCTAATTTTAATTTCTAATTATTCAATCACACAAATGCTTCTAATTTCAATCAAAACATGTTATTGCACCCAAAAATATTATTTATTTGCCTAGTGCAAAAATCATGTGCTCACAGTGCAAAAATCACGTGCTCACAGCTGCCCCTCTTTGCTCGGGAACACGAAGAGTTTCAGTGCAAAGACAAGTGAGCGATAATGAGAGATTTTTGCACATCGGCATATTCCGTGAAAGCATTTTTGAAAACCTTTTGACCGCACCCTACTTCGGAGGTTGCCTACATATCCTGGGCTAAAAAGAAATCAGGTCAGTGTAGTTCGGGAAGGTCTGGCAGTTAAAAACTGCCAGACTTACTATTGCATTGACACTGTTGAGACTTGATGACTTACTCCTTATTACACCGGGGGATAAAAATGTAAAATGAAGAAGCTATTCTAAGCTATGATTCTACGAATTACAATTGTTCCTATCTAGCTTCTTGTCTCTTTACTCTTCATTGTCTCTTTTCCTTGACTTTCTGTGATGGTGACTCTTTTTTTTGTTGGTTTTCTTTTTCTTGCTTCCCCCTTCTTTTTTGATTTTTCGATGATACTTCTTGCCCTCAAACTGATACCTGCTCAAAATAAAACAAAACAACAAACTTTTCCTTCTGCCCCAGTATGGGCTTTTCATGTTACGGTGTTACTCATGTTAGCTAACACAAACCAAAGTGGAAAAAATTAAAATTGCAGAAATGTAGTCCCTTGTTATCCAGGTGGGCGCCTGATGTATGAAATTAAAATTGCGGAAAAGTATTCCCTTGTTATCCAGGTGCGCGCCTGATGCATGAAATTAAAATTACAGAAAAGTATTCCCTTGTTATCCAGGTGGGCGCATGATGCATGAAATTAAAATTGCAGAAAAGTATTCCCTTGTTATCCAGGTGGGCGCCTGATGCATGAAATTAAAATTGCAGAAAAGTATTCCCTCGTTATCTAGGTGGGAGCCTGATGCATGAAATTAAAATTTGCAGAAAAGTATTCCCTTGTTATCGAGGTGGGTGCCTGATGCATGAAATTAAAATTTGCAAAATATATTCCGTTGTTATCCAGGTGGGCGCCTGATGCATGAAATTAAAATTTGGAAAAATGTATTCCCTTGTTATCCAAGTGGGCGCCTGATGCATGAAATTAAAATTTGCAAAAATGTATTCCCTTATTATCCAGGTGAGCGCTTGATGCATGAAATTAAAATTGCAGAAAAGTATTCCCTTATTATCCAGTGGGCGCCTGATGCATGAAATTAAAATTGCAAAAAAGTATTCCCTTGTTATCCAGGTGGGTGCCTGATGCATGAAATTAAAATTGCATAAATGTATTCCCTTGTTATCCAGGTGGGCGCCTGATGCATGAAATTAAAATTGCAGAAAAGTATTCCCTTGTTATCCAGGTGGGCGCCTGATGCATGAAATTAAAATTGCTGAAAAGTATTCCCTTGTTATCAAGGTGGGCGCCTTATGCATGAAATTAAAATTGCAGAAATGTATTCCCTTATTATCCAGGTGGGCGCCTGATGTATGAAATTAAAATTGCAGAAATGTATTCCCTTGTTATCTAGGTGGGCGCCTGATGCATGAAGCTAAAATTGCAGAAATGTATTCCCTCAGTTTGATAACTGGGGCATGAATTTTAAACATGATACCTTCCTCTTGTTTTTGGTATTTTCTTTGACTTTCACCCATGAATTCCTTTACTTATTGCCGAACTTTCTTTTGATGTTTTCTATTTTTCCACATTGGTCACATTCACTTTAAAGTGATTAGTGACGATTTGTTCCTGTCTAAATCACAAAACAAAACTTATTAGATATAAGCTGCTGGCAACTGGCATCTGCCGTCCCTGCCTCTTATTGCTTTCTACTTTTTGCTTTTTCTTCCACTGTGTGGTCTTTCTGTTGACTATCTTATGCAAGCTCTTTTTGTATTTTCTTGTTTTTCACTTTTTTGTTTTCTTTTCTTTTGGCTATGTTTGCCAAACTCCTTTATTTCTTTTCCTCTTTTTTTTTCTTTTCTGATCCAGTGTTATTTCAACTTTTATCGTCAGGAGCTGGTAGTTAGCTTTTAAAAGACAAACAATGAAATGCATAAAAATGAATCTCAAAAGGGGTAAGGGTGTTTCGGAGAAGTGGTAGAACTTATATGGGTATGTCGGCTGATTCTGTTAACCATGCCATGTATTTAAACCCCGACCCAGTTCATTCAACCCATTACTCTAACTCCAAATTGTCCTTGACCCAAAACCGATCCTATTTTTTGTTGCCATTTCTCTTTTCCCATAATAATCCTTACGATCGCTTTATGGTGCCTCGAAAGGTTTTCACCAATAAGACTCTCTCATTTATTCTCTCTCAGCCTCACAATTGCCCTGCAGTGCCATTAAAGGTTTTCACTTACAAGACTCTCTCATTTCTTTTCTCTCAACCTTATGGTCGCCTCACGGTGCCGGTTAAGGTTTTCACCGATGAGACTCTCTCATTTTTTCATTTTCCATTTTTCCTTTTGTCTTTTGTTTTTCTGTACCACTGATGTTGTCCAATGTTTCGTTCACCCTTTATTTCATTGCATTTGTTATTCTCTTGAAATTGATCAGAAGGGCATTCTTTGGACTGTAACGTGGCTTTTGGATGGGTTAAGAAAGAAAGATATAAAGGCTCAAAATTTCAACGAGGGTTAAAAATATTTACAACTCTCGGAATTATTAAACATAACTTCTGCCCCAGTTTCAATATGTGGGGAATTTTTAGATTTTTTCTTTATTGTGACTGAACCTCAGTGAGGCTGCCTACGTACCCTTTCGGGATCAAGTCAAACGTAGTTCATTACTACGCCATCAATTTATGAATTTCTTTTGACTTTTTCCCGATTTCTTTGTCTTTTTCTTTTCTTTTTTTTTTATTATAAACAATTCCGAGAGTTTTTTATTTTCCTTCTTTTTTTTCATTTTCTTTTTTTTATACTTTCTTTTTGCGTCATAAACAATTCCGAGAGAGGGGTATGAAAGAATATATCAAACATGGATCAAAGGGGATGTCAATGGATAAAGTGTTTGGATAGAGAATAAAATGCCTTCATCATTTCAATTCCAAAATCACAACAAAATATAATCATACAATTGAAAAAGGAATCATACATAGTATCTTTTGACCGCATCTGAATTGGTAGCAGTCTCTACGCACTTCCCTTCAATGTCTGTCAAATATAATGCCCCATTAGACAACACTCGTGATACCATAAATGGTCCCTGCCAGTTTGGCGCGAATTTGCCCTTTGCTTCGGCCCAATGCGGTAAGATACGCCTCAATACAAGTTGTCCAACTTCAAACTTTTGAGGTTGCACCTTCTTATTATATGCTCTAGCCATTCTCCGCTGATATAATTGCCCATGGAAAACCGCTGCTAACCTCTTTTCGTCAATCAGATTCAATTGTTCCAATCGGGCTTTTACCCATTCATCATCATCGATCTCAGCTTCAGCTATGATTCGAAGGGATGGTATCTCAATTTCTACCGGTATAACAGCCTCTGTTCCATACACCAATAAATAGGGTGTGGCACCAATCGAAGTACGTACGGTTGTGTGATAACCCATAAGAGCAAAAGGTAATTTCTCGTGCCATTGTCTGGATTCCTCCACCATTTTCCTAAGGATCTTCTTTATATTCTTGTTTGCAGCTTCTACTGCCCCATTTGCCTTTGGCATGTACGGTGTAGAGTTACGATGCAGGATCTTAAATTTCTGGCAAGCTTCCGCCATGAGGTGACTGTTCAAATTGGCCCCGTTATCTGTGATGATTACCTTGGGAATTCCAAACCGGCATATAATATTTTCATGCACAAAATCCACCACAGCTTTCTTCGTCACCGCCTTGAATGTCTTTGCCTCAACCCACTTAGTGAAGTAGTCAATCGCGACCAAAATGAATCTATGCCCATTGGAAGCTGCAAGCTCTACTGATCCGATAACATCCATGCCCCAAGCAACAAACGGCCAGGGTGCAGACATCGTATGCAATTCATAAGGCGGGGAGTGGATTAGATCTCCATGTACTTGGCATTGGTGGCATTTCCTCACATATCTGATACAATCCCGCTCCATGGTAAGCCAGTAATACCCAGCTCTCAGAATCTTCTTTGCTAAGATATACCCGCTCATATGGGGTCCGCAGGCTCCGGCATGCACCTTAATCATAATCTCATCAGCTTGTTGCGCATCCACACATCTCAACAATCCTCATGTCTGGTGTTCTTTTATATATGATTCCTCCACTAAGGAAAAATCCATTCGCCAAGCGTCTTATAGCTCTCTTCTGATCTCCGGTGGCTTGTTCCGGGTATTTACTTGCCTTCAGGTACTCCTTGATGTCGTGATACCACGGTTCTCCATCCAACTCTCCTTCCACAGCGAAACAATAAGCATTCTGATCATATACCTGGATCTGGAGTGGATCTATATAGGCTTTGTCCGGATGATGTAACATAGTGGATAGTGTGGCCAGAGCATTTGCAACTTCGTTGTGCATTCTTGGGATATGTTTGAACTCTATGGACTAGAATCTTTGGGACAACTCATGCAAACAATGCCGATAAGGTATCAATTTCAAATCCCTTGTTTCCCATTCTCCCTGAATTTGATGTATCAAAAGATCCAAGTCACCCATGACCAAAATCTCTTGAACACCCATATATATTGCTATCCTTAGTCCCAATATACACGCCTCATATTCGGCCATATTGTTGGTACAGAAAAATCGACGTTGAGCGGTAACGGGATAGTGTTGACCCGTTTCTGAAATAAGCACTGCTCCGATACCAACTCCCTTGCTGTTGACGACTCCATCGAAATACATCTTCCATCTTGGCTTTTCACTCTGTTCTATTTCTTCGGCATTCATTGCCTCCTCATCCGGAAAATATGTCTTTAGTGGCTCATACTCATCGTCCACTGGATTCTCTGCCAAGTGATCTGCAACTGCCCGCGCCTTCATCACCGTACGAGTTACATAAATGATGTCAAATTCTGTGAGCAGAATCTGCCATTTAGCAAGTCTTCCTGTAGGCATGGGCTTTTGGAATATATACTTCGGAGGATCCAACTATGATATCAAGTACGTGGTGTATGCTAACAGATAGTGCTTCAGCTTCTGAGCCACCCAGGTCAATGCACAACATGTTCTTTCTAGCTGAGTATACTTTACCTCATAAGATGTGAATTTCTTACTAAGGTAATATATAGCCTGCTCTTTCTTGCCCGTCTCATCGTGCTGTCCTAGCACACAACCAAAAGAATTGTCAAGCACCGTCAGATATAAGATCAAAGGTCTTCCCGGCTCTGGAGGAACTAGCACTAGAGGATTTGCCAAATATTCCTTGATTTTGTCGAAGGCTTCCTAACATTTATCGGTCCATTTCACTACTGCATCTTTCTTTAACAACTTGAAGATTGGCTCACATGTTGATGTCAACTGAGTGATGAACCGGCTAATATAATTCAACCTTCCCAGTAAGCTCATTACTTCTTTCTTGTTCTTCGGCGGAGGTAGACTCTGGATAGCTTTGATCTTTGACGGATCTAGTTCAATGCCTCGCCGACTCACTATAAATCCCAATAGCTTACCCGAAGGTACTCCAAAAGCGCATTTAGCGGGATTGAGTTTAAGATTGTACCTCCGGAGTCTTTGGAAAAACTTTCTTAAGTCCCTCACATGATCATGTTGCTTCTTGGACTTTATGATGACGTCGTCTACATATACTTCGAGTTCTCGATGCATCATGTCATGGAACATTGTGGTCATTGCCCTCATATAAGTAGCTCCGACATTCTTTAACCCAAACGACATCACTCTATAGTAGTATGTTCCCCAAGGCATAATGAAAGTAGTTTTCTCCGCATCTTCTTCGTCCATTAGGATCTGGTGATAACCCGCATAGCAATCTACAAAAGAACCGATCTCATGCTTGGCGCAATTGTCGATTAATATGTGGATGTTTGGCAATGGGAAGTTATCCTTTGGACTGGCTTTGTTGAGGTCTCTGTAATCCACACACACCCTGGTTTTTCCGTCTTTCTTTGGGACTGGCACAATATTTGCTAACCAGGTGGGATACTTAGTAACTCGTATGCTGCTTATTCACCTCTTCTTTTATCTTTACGCTGATGTCCGTTTTGAACTTTCTCAACTTTTTCTTCACCGGCCGGCATTCAGGATAAATAGGCAACTTGTGCACCACCAAATTAATGCTAAGTCCGGCCATGTCATCATAGGACCAAGCAAAGATGTCCTTGAATTCATGCATCAACTTTATTAATTCTTCCCTGAGGGAGTTTTCTAAATGTACACTGATTTTTGTCTCCCGGACATTATCCTCACTCCCCAAATTAATAGATTCTGTTTCACTCAAATTCGGTTTGGGTTTTTCCTCATATTGATTCAAGTCTTTACTTATTTCCTCCAGTATTTCCTCATCATCATATTCTATCTCACTATCATTCTCAATTTCTTGTATAATAATTTGATTATCAGAACTGGGCCGGGAATTCTTCATGCATGACATATCATCAGAATTAGCACATATGGAACTGTACAAAAGGAAAAATAATAAAAATAAGGTAAAAATCAAGAAAGAAGAAGAAGAAGCTGCATTTCATTGATATTTCAAAAGATGAACAAAGTTTGGGTACATTTTGATTTCAATGGGGGTGGGGATTACAGAAAGTAAAATTGCTTTTTGGGAAATGATGAGGTATTTCAAAAGCTAACTACTAAAACTCCTTCCTGATTGGGAAAGGAGTGGCTTCCCAGTTGTTGAGCGAAACACCGGATCCTACGAACTGAACGTCTATCTTGCTGGTACCCTTTCCCATTTCTTCCATGTTCACGTCCCCGACTAACATTTCAAACCTCATCAAGATCTCCTCATCAGGTCTAGTCTCAGCATACCTAGATGCAGCAGATGTCAGATGTCGTTTTGTACCAGGCTTGGCAAAGGTGTCAGACAGTTTTGATATAGGTTTAGGAAGGGTCCAGTTTTTCTTTTTGATTCTCTTGGCTTTCTGGATGTCGGCGTGGGTGGGTTTGAATCCCAAGCCGAAGGTGTCATTGTTCACTGGTAAATGGACTGGTTGAGTTATTCCTTGCAAGGCTATTCCTAGCCCTTTCCCCGGTGTAAATCCATTTTTGATCATCTCTCTCGCCACCATCACAGCAGCAGGTGCCACTGTAGGGGTTGGCAATTTCTCTCCTTCAACAATCTTGTTCACTGCTACAGTGTCTCTCACCTGGTACACCCAGGGACCCTTGTCTCCATCCACATCCTCGAATGGCATTATGGCATTGCAGGTCTCTCCCTCTCCATGCACTATGATTTCTTGCTGCTCCCATTCGAACTTAACCATTTGGTGCAAGGATGATGGCACGGCTTTGGCTGCATGGATCCATGGTCGACCCATCAATAGATTGTAGGACACAGTGATGTCTAATACCTGAAACTCCATCGTAAAGTCTACTGGCCCAATGGTGACCTCCAAGATGATATCCCCCAAAGTATTTTTGCTTCCTCCGTCAAACCCTCGCACATTCACACTATTCCTCCGAATTCTGTCAGGATTGATATTCAGCTTTACAAGAGTCGAAAGTGGACAAATGTTTGCACTCAAACTATTTTCTATCAACACCCGAGTGACCACTGATTCCTCGCTTTTTACAGTAAGATAGAGTGCCTTGTTATGTTCAGTCCCCTCAATGGGCAATTCATTGTTCGAGAACGTGACCTTGTTGGACTCAAAAATCTTGTTGGTAATCTTCTCAAGATGATAGACTGAGATCTTTTCAGGGACATGTGCCTTATTCAATATCTTCAACAATGTTTTTCTGTGTTCTTCCGAATGAATCAACAGTAAGAGCAGAGAGATTTGTGTAGGTGTCTTCCTTAACTGTTCTACTATCGAGTAATCTTGAGATTTGATCTTCTTCAGAAATTCTTCTACTTCTTCTTCAGAGACAGGCTTTTTCATATGACTCTCCTTCACCACCTTTATTTTTCTTAACTCTTCCGGGGCAAAACACCGCCCGGAACGAGTTAGACCGTGTGTCTTGTTGATCTCTCCAGTCACTTCTTTTCCTTTGTACACTACTGCTACCTTGTTGTAGTTCCACGGTACAGTCTTAGTATCTACCACCAGCATCTGCACCACTGGCTTTATAATTACTAGTTCCATGCAGGCACCTTTCACTGTCAACACTGGTACCACAACTTTCAAAGTCTCAACCGCTGGCTACTTTTTCACTGGTACTTCAACTATTGCTTCCACTTTCTCAATTTCCTTTTCTGCGTTGCTACTGGCTTTTATCATCATGACCGACTGGGATGGCTTCCTGCTACTCTCCTCTTGTGCCATCTCTATCATATGTGTCTCATGATGAGCCGGTAGTGGATTCTGACTAATGTTCGGAGCCTCTGGAGCTTGTACCTCAATCCTCCGACTATCAATGAGCTCTTGAATAGCAGTCTTCAAGTGCCAACATTTTTCAGTGATGTGCCCCGGTGCTCCAGAGCAATAGTCGCACCTGACCGACTGATCAATATTCCTGGGAGGTGGGTTCGGAAGCTTCGATTCGATTGGGCTCAACATCCCCAATTCCTTCAATCGGTGATAGAGGCCAGTGTAGGATTCCCCCAATGGGGTGAATGTTTTCTTTGTCTGTTTTATATTCCTCATCTCCGGTTCAGGCCTGAAGTTGGGTCTGTTCGGGTTTCTGTAAGTTCTAGGAGAGGGGTAGGTATTTTATGTATGATAAACATTTTGCGGGGCCTGGGCTCGCCATACCTATGGTAGTGGTGGATAGGTTTGGGTTTGTGGATTATGGTAGTGTGGGGTAGTAGGTGGATAGTATGGTGGAGGTGGGTTATAGGGTGTTGGTGGGTACGGCTAATATGGGCGAGGTGGGTGATGGTATTGGCTTCGATTCCAGGGTTTACTCTCCACAACCGACACTTCTTCTTTCTTCTTCTTCCCAATGGTTCCTTCATTCCCTGTCTGTATGGCTTGATTTGTGGCCTTGATCGCTGAAAAGCTCATAATCTTGTTAGATTTCAATCCTTCTTCCACAAAACATCCCATTTTTACGACTTTGTTAAAATTCTTGCCAATGGCTGACACTAGATGTCCATAGTAGGTAGGCTCCAAGGCCTGCAAGAAACAGTCTACCATTTCACTTTCTTTCATCGGCGGATCCACCCTCGCCGCATGTTCTCTCCACCTAAAACCGTACTCTCGAAAGCTTTCACCAGGTTTTTTCTTTTCCATCTTAGTGAGTGATAACCTATCCGGTATGATTTCCAAATTGTACTCAAAATGGTTAGCAAATGCTTGTGCGAGATCTTCCCAGATGAACCATCTGGTGTGATCTTGGCGCGTGTACCATTCCAGTGCAGAACCACTCAAACTTTGGCTAAAGTACGCCATCAGAAGCTCATCTCTTCCCCCTGCGCCACGCATCTTGCTGCAATATTCTCTAAGATGGGCCACCGGATCTCCGTGTCCACTGTACATGTCAAACTTCGGCAACTTGAACCCGATAGGGAGTTGCACTTTTGGAAACACACATAGGTCTTTGTACGCCACACTTACTTGTCCCCCTAGCCGTTGTATGTTACGAAAGGACTGCTCCAAACTCCTCTTTTTTCTGGCCATCTCCTCCTGTTCTATTTCTGACAGGTTTTTCTTCGATCGCCTCCATCAACGGGGTGTGAGATTCATGCTGCCGAAAGGTTGGTTCAGGCGGGTAGTAGTGGGCATCTTGTATATAGAACAACGTCTCACTAGATGACTTATGCAGGGCGGCAGGTGGAGGTGCTACATATACCGGGGCGACCTGTGGTGGCTGGGGTGGCATCTGTTTTGACAGTGGTGGTGGTACTTGAGAGGTAGAGGCATAGTAGTGGTGATAGTCTGGATATGTAGAGGATGAGTTCATAGTGGGTGGCTCGGGGTTGGGATTGGCTGGAGGGACATATGCTGGGTTAGCGGGATAAGTAGGTAAAGGTTGACCCCTCGACCAAGCCTGGTACATCTCAGCCATATGTTGTTTAAGCTTGTACATTTCTTCTTTCATTCCTGTTACGTTCACAACTTCCTCCTCCTGGATGGGGTCCATGACAGTTGGTTCAATTTCTTGAGATGCGGCCTTTGTCATTGTCTTAGATCTTGTGTTGTAGGGATGAGTAGCCAAAATGCCAGTTGCCGGCTAGAATCTGGTGCTCATAAACAACAACACCCGTTAATAGTTAGCACATGAAAGGATGAAATGCAACGATTTGGAATAATCACATTTTTGCCTTCGATCGTTATGCATCATCCCGGCCTTTGTTTCATTTTGAACCAATCTCATCATTCTCTTTTCTTTCCTTCTTTTCCTTTCTTGCTTCTCTCTTTTTTTTCTTTTTTTTTTCTTTTTTCTTTTTTCCTTTTTTTCTTATCTCTTTTCTTATTTTCTTTATTGATTTGCGTTCCTATTTATTTGCCTATCGTAGATAAAGAATTGACATAAAGCAAAAGGATTGACAACCACTCTTGATTTCTCATTGATAGTTCAAAACATCGGTTTACAAGATGGTGTTGTGCTACTAATGCAAAGAAAATATGAATACAGAATGCATGCCCTTATGAATACATTAATGCTCCTAGTGCCCGCGAGACATCGTTTGGTCTTGCCGCGGGCCTATATGCGAATCCCCTTTGGAGCCTATCTAGGTCGGACATGACTTGCTGCACAAAGAATTTCATAGCTGACACAAATGTTGCCTGGGACATTTCTTCACATAGTTGACTCTTCCGGGTGATGTACTGAGCAATATGAATAATTTTCTCTTGAAGTAATCGGCTGATCTATTCAGTGTGAGCATCTAAGGTGCGTTGGTTCTCCTTTTGCATTTGTTGTAGCTCAAACTATAGTCGAGCCATAGTCGCGTAACAATGTTCTCTTTCTTCTTCGAAGTCTTTGATGATCTTGTTACTTTTGACAGTGGCTGAGACAATTTTCTTTATTAGTCGAGCTACCTCAAACTCATGCTTATCCTGTAGCTGCTGAACCAACTTGGCTCTTTCCTCGGCATCTTTGGCCAGTTGCTTCCGAGCCCTGACTAACTCCTTTTCTGCTTTGTCTAAGTCGAAGCTGTAGTCATTCACTTTGCGTCGAAGAGTTTCAATCAATTTCTCGTCTCGGGCTAAGCGAACAGGGGTCTCGGATGCAACTTTCATTTTAGCAACCTGAGCCTTCAGGATTTCATTTTCTCTTTTCTCAGCTGCTTTTTCTCTCCTTCGTCGGATGCTGCCTGCAAACCGCTCTCAAACTGGAGATCTCTCAATTGTTTTTCCAGCAAGCTGATCTTGGCCTTATATTCACTTTCTTTCGCCGCCCAATTCTTGTTTTCTTTAGATTGCTCCACCATATCTTGCAAGTGAGGTCTTTTTAAAGGTCGGTCATGCTCAATACCCCATCGATACCATGCGGAATACCCGGATAACACTTCACCTCGAGCTCTGTTCTGCACACAAGTCTCTAGTTTCAAGTTTTGACATTCATTCCAAATCTGTCGGACCTTTGCTTCCGGGAATTGCCCATCCGGACTAATCTCTATCACTTGTGAACTGAGGTCCCCATCCTTTAGTATTACTTGACATCTACCAAGCTGTCGTAGGGCCCTGTACGGTGCATACGACTGGATACTTTTCAAACCTATGATCAAAAAGTGCGACCCTTGTGTCGGTATATAAATCACCTCATCGACGGGCAACCAATCATATGCCCAATCGATCTGGCCGTTGGTCAATGATCGTAGATGCGAAATCCAATCCTTTACTCCCTCTAGCAACTTAACTTCTTTTGTTCTCGTGTAAAAATTTTCGAGGCATCTTCTTTCAGTCGGCCCATATCTTGAGAACGAAGGATGATGGCATAGATGTTCTATCAACCAGATTTGCAAGATCAAGTTACATCCCTCAAAGAAGTTGGACCCTGCTTTGCACGTAGTCAAGGCGCGGTAGATGTCTGCTAAAATCATTGGAGCCAGAGTACAATTATCTTGTACAACCAAAGTGCTTGATACCCCGGTAACCTTTATATCAATGTGCCCGTCTTTTCTCAGAAATATGATAATCCCGAGAAACGCCACTAAGAAAGCAAACCGTCGATGCTCATCCCATTTTGCTCGGTTGGACTTGCTACAAAGCTTGTTCGTGGAGTCGTTGAAACCCCCGACATGTCCATATCTGCTATAAATGAAGTTTAGGGAGCAAAATCCGTTGGCTAAATACTCGTTGTGGACGTTTCTAGCAATTTTCGAAGAGTCCAAGAAGCGGTGCACCGTTACAGCTCTCGGGGCCACCGGGTATTTCTCTTTTAAGGAGACCTCGTTCTTCCCTATGTAGAAAGCAATTTCCTCCGGAGTGGGAGTGAGTTCAAAATCCGGAAGATGTAGTACGTTGTTCACAAGATCCCAATATGTGACCAGTGCTCGGATTATGTCGCCTCGGGGAATTATGTCCAATAAGCCCGTGAGATCCTTTAAGTAGCCTTTGACCTAATTTTGACCTTCTATTCCCATGTCGTTCCACCATAGTCCACCATAGTCTAAGCTCCAAAGGGATTTTATTCATTGAAGCGAAGGGTTCATTTTGTATTGTGCTCATCCTGCACATTTATTAGGGCGATTTTATTTAGAAAAAAGAAAAATATTTTTCAATGCAAATTTTCATTTTTGAATTTGAAAAAGAAAGAGACACGACTCTCGAAGTGGCCATTTTTGCCAAAATAGCCTTCCGGCGTCCTTTCGGAACATTCGGCCATTTCCAAAAATAGCGATCACTCCGATTATTCTAAACGAAAATAGTTTTGGTCTTTTTTCTAAAAAGGTGGTTGGACCCGTTCAAGGGCTGCCTACGTATCCCGCCTAAATAGCGAGAATCAAACCTACGTAGTTCGGTCAGATTAGTTGACCAATTATTTCAACAACGAAGCCATTCCATTTTTTTTTTCAAATTTTCAGATTTTTCGACTGTTGTCACTAGTTCTTATTTCTCTCTTTTATCGAACATTCTTTTCTATCCTCGGGAATTTTGCCGGTCCGCATAACGATCAAGGACAATAAAATGCAACACATAATATGCTCGGTCTTTTAATTACCGGGTCACCTATCCTAGATGGACCCAACCCCTGTGTTGAGACCCCTAAGTCAGATATGATGCAAATAATCGTCCTAGACCTATGTCCAACATCTTAAAGTTTCATAGAGTGCTAGACCGTGTATCCGAGCGGACAACTCGAATCGAGGAGGGGGCTACGTACCGGTGACCCGCGGAGTCAATCGGCTTTGTAACTTATTCGGCCTCTGTTTCTTAATTCAGATGTAACTTAACAGAAAGGGGAGTCTCAACCAGTAAGCACATCCCCGGGGGTAAAGAAGAGAAGGGTTTTGGGCACAATTTATATACAATCCACATAATATCAAAGCGGTAAAACACATAACATGTTGTTCAAATCATATAACAAAGTCAAATAATATCGAGGACGGCGATTCTAAGGATCTCGAGTTCTTAAACCATGAAACCAAAGTTCTGGGTTGGTTTCCCTACTACCCCAACATGCACACCTGAAAAGAGGTTTTTGTACCGATCCGTTTGGAAAGATACGTAGGGTATACCTCGGTGTTCAAATACCCGAGACAGATATAACAACAAAGAGGAAGGAGTTTTTCCACATAAAGGACAATTGGTTTGGGATTTTTATTAAATTATCAGAGTCGCCACTTGGGAAGATAATGGTGTCCCAAGTCACCGGTTAATCCCGAATCTAAGAAAGTTGACTATGTTATTACAGTCCGCAAAACAAAGACCTGGATAAGGAACTCTGTTAACCCGGGAGAAGGTGTTAGGCATTCCCGGATTCCGTGGTTTTAGCACGGTCGCTCAACCGTCGTTCTCAATCTTATTTGACTTGTTATAAATTTTAAACAATATGTATGTGTTTTTATTTTTAATGTTTTTAAAGAATTACGACGTTGCGAAAACGCACCTCGAGTCATACCGCAACCAGTACGCCTGTGACCTTTAGTACATTTCGGCTTTGCCGGGATTAGGGATTTGAGTTGCACCAAGTGCACACTCGTATTTAAGGAAGGTGTATTAAATCGTGCCTAATAGTGTCTATCGGCTTTTAATTCTTTTGGGAGAAGCTATGAAATTTACTAGTAGCTTTCCCGATTCTATTTATATTTTTACTTTGTTACTAAAGGGGGCCCCACTATTTGGTGTCATGTGCGGTTCATCCCGATTTAATTTTAAAGGCTCAATCTTAATATGTACATACTATGTTATCTATACTGGTTTTTCCTTAGTTACATTATCGTTTCAGAATTGAGCCCAGGCCACTGTCATTGCCTTTATTGGGCCTGGGCCCTTGTACCCATATTTAAATAGATACTAGATTTGCCCAGGTCTTAGTGACCCAGGCCGTCTTCAGGCTTCTGTTCAATAGCCGATTCAACTTCGTGTGATAGTTCAGGCCCTCGCTACATATTGGGCCCAAACCAAATTGGAACAATAATAATGAAAGCAAATAATTGAAGACCAACATAAGCATCTGGAATCAATGATGAATTCAAATTGCACTTTTATTTATCAAAGGGGAAAACCATTATACAAATTACCAGTGTTAATTCCAACTCCTAACTATCTAATACACATGAGAATCAAATTAAAAGATTGACCTCACTTTTGTTTCTAATAATGAATCTATCCGAATTACTTACTAACTAAGAGATTAAGAGGTTATTCAACTATATATGAAAATCATGACTATTATCTAAAGATAATATGAGTTAATTACAGCTACACTGTTATACTACAGATTTTAATACGAATTAAGCTTATTTGATATTCTCAAAGCCAGCTTCACCCTAATTGTTACTTCATCTGGTTGTTTCCCCTTTTAAACTTACTCAAATCTGAACATTGATCTCTAAAACAGACTAACTACATGAGCATAATTTAAACAGTCCAGTTACTTAATTATAATAACCCGAGTATCTACATTTAAGTGATTCAAAGACTTAAGCACAACTATACCACCGATTTTACTATGACTTTAACTCATGACAGTGTTATTAACCCAATTGTGAATGAATCATGGCTTGAACTAACGTTTTTCTTCTTCGAAACTTATTTATATCTAAATGCAAATCCACAACATATGATTAACTATGTGATCATGACTTAGGATACTACTATGAAAGAGCTGTTAATGATTAAGAATGTGGTTGACTAACTTATTTTTAAAGTTTTACCTACTTTAACTAGGTGACATACTATCTACGATTATGCTATGACTATAATACTAACTATTACACTGTTTTTGTTTAGTTTTTCTACTTATACACACTACACTACATTTAAATTACAGATCAAGCTATACTAAACTATTAATGAGAAGAGTAAGCTAAAAATACATAATAACAAATAATTTAACACTTGAACTTCATTTTCATTCAGCATTTCAGTGTTACATCCTCAATCGAACAGGGAATGTACCTGGTTCAGCAAAAATGAAGCCGATGAGTTCTAAGGGAGACAAGAGTAAGCAACAGCAATAGACTCAAGAAAGGCAATGCAACAGTGTAGGATTCGCTCCCAATTCAATATAATCTCATTTATCTGTCACGACCCAAATCCGGTCGTGATGGCGCCCAACAATCAAGCTAGGCCAGCCGGACCAACAATTACTGATTTCATCTAATACCAGTCCCAAATGGACAACCCAAGAAGAATATATAAGTTTAAGAACTCCAATAATAATAACAATGAACGAAATACTGACACTCCCAAAGATCTGGAGTCACAAGTCTAGAGCCTCTAGCAAAACCCAACAGGAATAGAGAGTACTGTATAGAAATAATCAAATCTGAATACAAAATACAAATAACAACCGGAAAGGAGAGGAGAAGCTAGGTTCTGCGAACGTAGGCAGCTACCTCACTAACTCGATATGACACTGCAAATGTTGGAAATGACTGTCTACTGCTCCTGAGTACCTGAGTCTGCACACAAAAGGTGCAGGGAGTAAGGGTGAGTACTAAGTACTTAGTGAGTAATAAATATATACAAGTAGCTGAAAATAAGAAATCCACAGAATACCACATAATGAAGCTACACTACAGTCCGAATCTCCTACGAACTAGCATCAACAGTACAATTCAGTTACCACAGAGTAATTTAATAAATAAAGATGCAATGCAATGCACATAACCGCTACGGCGTGTAGCCCGATCCAATTTAACGTCGACGACGCTCACTGGGGTTGTGTACAGACTCCGGAGGGGCTCCTACAGCCCAAGCGCAATACTGCTGCGGCGTGCAGCCCGATCCTCAAATCAACCACTGCGGCGTGCAGTCCGATCCATGCTCAGTCCACAATAAGCAAATAAGTCACAAAACAGTTCATTTTTCTTAATTCCAGTTTTCAGTTCATAATTTATGAAAAATACTTTAACTTTATTAAATTTGCAAAAGCCGGTAACTTAGCATTTCAAAAGGTGATTTCAATTTCCAGGACTGAGATCAGTGATTTAAGCAATTATAGCTATCACATAAATATTGTCCTCTAAGGACGCTACGGATCGGCACAAGGCCCCAAACAAGGCTTACATCCCACAATTATATCAAATACAGTGTATTTCCAACACTAATTAACATATTATTCATTTTCGGGATGGACTAAGTCTCAATCCACAGTCATAATCAATCCCGCACCTGCCATGGGGTGCGAGCCACGCCCTACTAGCATCACGATGTGCTAAGCCGTGGTTTCGAACCCTCGAGCTACCATATACACAAACTACTCACCTCTAGCCGGCCGTAGACTCGTCCGCGATGCCTTTTCCTTTGAATTTAGCTCCCTCGTGCGTAGAATCTAGTCAAACCACAATAATTATATCAAATACGGGTCAAAGAATCGTAACCCATTTCAATTTACATGAAATTCGCATAATTACACTAAGTTGGTAAAAACCCGACCCCGGGCCCACTGCTCGAAAAATTCCGAAATTAACACCAACGCGATCCTCATCTCGCCACGAGTCCGTACATATAAAATTTATCGAAATCGGAGTTCAAATGGCCTCCCAAAACTCAAAATCCCGTTTTTAGTACCTAGGCCACAATTCTTCAAGATTTCTACCCAATTTCATGAAGATTGATGTTAATTCTACCAAAAAATGATGTTTTTGAGTCAAGAATCTTACCTCCGATGAATCCCCGATGATTTCTCAGTGATTTCCTCGAGTTTTCTTCTCTCTAGGGCTCAAAATTGTATTTTGGGGGTGTAAACCCGTAAGCCCTCTGTTCTGTGATATAAATTCACTGCCAGAACATTTATACCTATGCGTTCGCGATGCTCCTTGCGCGAACGCGATGCCCAGTTCTGTTGCTTCATCGCGAACGCGACGTCCACGTCACGCGTCCGCGATGTTCATTTCCCCAGCCGCCTGTTTTCAATCTAACGCGAACGCGTATACACCCACGCGAACGCGAAGCTCCCCCTTATCCTTCTACGCGTTCGCGACTCCCAGTCACGCGAACGCGAAGCTTAACTCCCTCTGACCTACGCGAACGCGATGCCCTTGTCGCGAACGCGATGCTTTAGCCCACCTGGCCTTCGCGAACGCGACCCATGTCACGCGAACGCGAAGGTCTAAATGACTGGGCAGAAACCTGCAGTTTTCTGCAGATTTTGCCAAGTCCCATATGCCCGGTTGATGGTCCGAAATCATCCCGAGGCCCCCGGGACCCCAACGAAAACCACCAACGTACTCCAAAACATGATACGGACTTGTTCCAATCACAAAAACACCATCCTAAACATCAAAATCACCATTTACACACGAATTCAAGCCTAAGTTTCTTCAAAACTTTCAAAACTAACATTCAATCCAAAACCCGATCAAACGATGTCCGAATGACCTGAAAATTTGCAGACATATCCAAAATACCATAACGAAGCTACAGAAATTGTCGGAATTCCATTCCGACCCCCGGATCAAAATATCACCTATCATCCGGTTTTCGCCAAAATTTAACCTTCGCCAATTCAAGCCTAAAACTACACCGGACCTCCGAATTCAATTCCGATTGCTCTCCTAAGTCATAAATGATCCCCCGAAACTAGTCGAATCATCAAAATCCGGTTCCGAGCACTCTAACTCAATAGTCAACTCTTGGTTGACTTCCCATATTCAAGCTTCCTTCAAACATGCTATTTGTTTCATTTTCACTCCAAATCACTCCTAACTCACCCGATATATTCGAATACTGATTTAAAAGCATAAGATGTGTAAATGCAAGGTAACGGGGTGGTAATTCCCGTAACGACGGGCTGGGTCGTTACATTCTCCCCAACTTAAACAAACGCTCGTCCGCGAGCGGGTTAAGAAACATACCCGGAGCATCAAATAAGTGTGGATATCTGCTCCGCATTTCCTGCTCGGTCTCCCAAGTTGCTTCCTCCACAGGACGACCTCTCCACTGCACTTTTACTGAAGCTATGTCCTTGGATCTCAGCTTACGAACCTGTCGACCCAAAATGGCTACTGGCTCCATATCATAAGTCAAGTCCTCATCTAGCTGTATCGTGCTGAAGTCTAACACATGAGACGGGTCTCCGACATACTTCCGGAGCATGGATACATGGAACACCGGGTGAACTCCCGACAAACTGGGTGGCAAAGCAAGCATATAGGCCACCTCCCCAACTTTCCTAAGCACCTCAAAAGGTCTAATAAACCTTGGGCTCAACTTTCCTTTCTTTCCAAACCTCATAACACCCTTCATAGGCGAAACCTTCAGCAACACCTTCTCACCTACTGAATAAGACACATCTCGGACCTTCCGGTCCGCATAACTCTTCTGACGCGACTGAGCTGTGCGAAGTCTCTCCCGAATCACCTTCACCTTGTCTAAGGCATCTTGGACTAACTCTGTCCCCAACAACCTAGCCTCGCCGGGCTCGAACCAACCAACCGGAGACCTACACCGTCTCCCATATAAAGCTTCATACGGTGCCATCTGAATGCTGGACTGATAGCTATTATTATAAGCAAACTCCGCCAAAGGCAAATAATCAGCCCACGAACCACCGAAATCAATGACACAAGCACGCAACATGTCCTCCAATATCTGAATAGTACGCTCAGACTGTCCATCCGTCTGTGGATGAAATGCTGTGCTCAGCTCTACCTGTGAACCCAACTCTCGCTGAAATGTCCTCCAGAACTGAGAAGTGAACTGGGTACCTCTGTCCGATATAATAGAAATGGGAACTCCATGCAATCTCACTATCTCACGGATGAATACCTCTGCCAACCGCTCTGAGGTATAGGTAGTACACACTGGGATGAAGTGAGCTGACTTGGTCAACCTATCCACCACCACCCAAACTGAATCAAACTTCCTTGCTGTCCGAGGGAGTCCACTGACAAAGTCCATAGTAATCCTTTCCCACTTCCACTCAGGAATATCAATACGCTGGAATACACCACCAGGTCTCCGATGCTCATACTTGACCTGCTGACAGTTTAGACACCGAGCCACATGGCTCACAATATCTTTCTTCATCTTTCTCCACCAGTAATGCTGCTTCAAGTCCCGATACATCTTCGCGGCTCCTGGATGAATAGAATACCGCGAGCTGTGGGCCTCCTCCAATATCAACTCACGAAGGCCATCAACATTGGGCACGCATATCCGGCCCTGCATCCGCAATACACCATCACTATCAATAGTGACATCTCTGGCATCATCATGCTGAACTTTGTCCTTAAGGACAAGTAAGTGTGGATCATCATACCGGCGCTCTCGAATACGATCATATAAAGAAGAACGAGCTACTACACAAGCCATCATCCGACTGGGCTCAGAAATATCCAGCCTCACCATCTGATTAGCTAACGCCTGAACATCAACTGCTAGGGGTCTCTCCCCAACTAGAATATACGCCAAACTGCCCATACTAATAGCCTTCCGGCTCAATGCATCAGCCACTACATTGGCTTTCCCGGGATGATACAAGATAGTAATATCATAGTCTTTAAGCAACTCAAGCCATCTCCGCTGCCTCAAATTTAGATCTTTCTGCTTAAACAAATGCTGAAGGCTGCGGTGGTCCGTATATACATCACAAGATACACCATATAAGTAATGCCTCCAAATCTTCAAGGCATGAACAATAGCAGCTAACTCCAAATCATGAACAAGGTAGTTCTTCTCGTGGGGCTTTAGCTAACGAGAAGCATATGCAATAACTCTACCCTCCTACATCAACACACAACCGAGTCCAACTCTAGAAGCATCACAATACACCGTATATGACCCTGAGGCTGATGGTAACACAAGTACTGGAGCGGTGGTCAAAGCCTCCTTGAGCTTCTGGAAGCTCTCCTCACATTCATCGGACCACACAAATGGAGCATTCTTCTGTGTCAACTTAGTCAACGGTGAAGTAATAGATGAGAAACCCTGAACAAACCGGCGATAATAGCCCGCCAAGCCGAGAAAACTCCGAATCTCTGTAGCTGAGGAAGGTCTGGGCCAATTCTGCACTGCCTCGACCTTCTGTGGATCAACCCGAATACCATCACTGGACACTACATGTCCCAGAAAACCCACAGTATCAAGCCAGAACTCACACTTAGTGAATTTTGCATAGAGCTTCTCTTCTCTCAACCTCTACAATACCACCCTCAAATGCTGTGCATGCTCCTCCTGGCTGCGTGAATATACCAGAATATCATCAATAAACACAATCACAAAAGAATCAAGGTACTGCCGAAATACACTATTCATCAAGTGCATGAATGCAGCTGGGGCATTAGTCAGCCCGAAAGACATCACCAGGAACTCGTAGTGTCCATATCGCGTCCCGAACGCTGTCTTCATAATATCCGAGTCCCTGATCTTCAACTGATGATAGCCCGATCGAAGATCAATCTTAGAAAATACACTAGCTCCTTGTAGCTGACAAATAGGTCCTCAATACGAGGCAATTGGTATTTATTCTTCAATGTTACCTTGTTCAGCTGCTTGTAATCAATGCACATTCTCATTGTGCCATCTTTCTTCTTCACGAACAACACCGGTGCACCCTGTGACACACTCGGGAGAATGAAACCCTTATCTAAGAGTTCCCGAAGTTGTTCCTTCAGTTCTTTTAACTCCGCTGGTGCCATGCGATAGGGAGGAATAGAAATGGGCTGAGTGCCCGGCACCAAGTCAATACCAAAATAAATATCTCTGTCGGGCGGCATGCCCGGCAGGTCTGCTGGAAATACATCCGGAAACTCCCTCACAATAGGGACCGAATCAAGACTGGGTGTCTCGGCCTCAACATTTCTAATGAAGGCCAAATAAGATAAACAACCCTTGCCAATCATTCGTTGGGCCTTTATATAAGAAATTACCCTGTCGGACACATAATCGGTCAAGCCACGCCACTCGATCCTCGGATTACCTGGAATAGCTAGTGTGACTGTCTTGGCATGACAGTCCAGAATCGCATGGTAAGGAGATAGCCAATCCATGCCTAGAATTACATCGTAATCTACCATGCCCAGTAGTAATAGATCAACTCGGGTCTCCAGACCCCCAATAGTGATAAGACAGGATCGATATACCTGATCCACAACAACAGTATCCCCCACCGGGGTAGACACATGTACGGGCAAAGCAAGAATACCATGGGTCATACCCAAATGATGTGCAAAATAAGTAGAAACATAGGAATATGTTGATCCGGGATCAAATAGGACAGAAGCATCCCTGTGGCAGGCTGAGATAATACCTGAAATAACAGCATCTGAGGCACTAGCATCCTTCCTGTCTGGAAGAGCATAGAAACGGGCCTGGCCTCCACCAGTACGATCCTCGCCCCTAGGGCGACCTCTGGATACCTGGCCACCAGTCCTAGCTGACTGTGCTGGCGCCGAAGAAACAGGAGTAGAAGACGAGGGTTGATCCCTCTGCTGAGACCGCTTACGAAGCCACTGAGGACACTCTCTCCTGATATGGCCCAAGTCACCGCACTCAAAACAACGGCCCGAAGATGGAAGAAGGGGCTGCTGAGGACCCCTCGCTGCAGATGAATCCTGTGCTGAGGAAGCAGGAGCAGAGCTCTGAGCTGGAAGAGCACTCAATGCAGGCTGACCCTGCTGACGGCCCTGCTGACCCTGATAACCCTGATGGCCCTGACGACCACGATCTGATGAAACCCCACTGGACTCTGCACGTCCAGACTGATGAGACCTGAAAGAACGACCCCTGCTATGCTGAGGTTGGCCCCTAGACGGAGCACCACTATAGCTGCCAGTACCACGAGGCCTCTTAGCCTCTCTCTCCTCCCGCTCTCTACGGCGATCTGTCTCAATATGACGGGCAGCATCAACCACCTCCTCGAAAGTAACTGCCGAAGCTCTCTCCCTGGTCATCAATATGCGGATGGGATAAATAAGGCCATCAATAAATCTCCGGATCCTCTCTCTATCCGTAGGAACCATCCACATGGCATGACGGGCCAGCTGTGTGAATCTCATCTCATACCGATTAACCGTCATATCTCCTGCTTCAGCCATTCAAACCGACGTCGCAGCTCCTCTCTCTGAGACTGAGGCACGGACTTCTCCAAAAATACCGTGGAGAACTGCTGCCAAGTGAGGGGCACTGCCCCAGCGGGCCTACGCCTCTCGAAATCCTCCCACCACTGGAATGCTGCACCTGTGAACTGAAAAGTGGTGAATAAAACACCGCCGGACTCTAGAATACCCGCGGTACGAAGCATGCGCTGACATCTGTCAAGAAAACCCTGGGCGTCCTCGCCCTCAGCACCACTGAATGTCGGAGGCTGTAGCCTCTCAAATCTCTCCAAATGACGCCGCTCATCGTCGGGCATAGCTGGAACCATATAAGCAGGAGCTGGTGCAACGGGCGCAACTGGCTGGACTGGCTCGGGTGTGTGAGCCACGGGGGTCTGATTCCCTCCCCCTGCTTGTGAAGAAGATACTGCAGCAGTAGCTGCAACTACCTGTTCCAAGCCGGTGCACACTGATAAGATCTGAGCCAAGGTCTCATGAAGACCCGGTATCACAATAGGCACTGCCGGTGCCTGAACCTGAGTTGCCGGAGCGTCTGCCGCTGGAATCTGGTCCTGAGTCTGGGCCACTGGTGCAGGAATCTGACCCTGAGTCTGGTCAGCTGGTGGGTCAGCAGGTGCTGGCGCTGCTGCCCTACCTCTACCACGACCACGGCCTCTGGGTGCCAATGGTGGTCGTCCGCCATGTCCGTTAGCTCGTGTTCTCGCCATCCGCGAGAGAACAAAATATGGAAAGATTTAATTTCATGATAACACAAATCGCACGATATGAATTCAAGAAAATGAGGGTTTTCCTAAAGTTTCTGTAGCCCTCCGAGGATAGATACGGACGTCTACTTACCGATCCGCGAAAGCCTACTAAACCGGCTCATGACTCGCGAGTCCTAGTAACCTAGGCTCTGATACCAACTTGTCACGACCCAAATATCCGGTCGTGATGGCGCCCAACAATCAAGCTAGGCCAGCCAGACCAACAATTACTGATTTCATCTAATACCAGTCCCAAATGGACAACCCAAGAAGAATATATGAGTTTAAGAACTCCAATAATAATAATAATGAACGAAATACTGACACTCCCAAAGATCCGGAGTCACAAGTCTAGAGCCTCTAGCAAAACCCAACAGGAATAGAGAGTACTGTATAGAAATACTCAAATCCGAATACAAAATACAAATAACAACTGGAAAGGAAAGGAGAAGCTAGGTTCTACGAACGTAGGCAGCTACCTCAGCAACTCGATATGATACTGCAAACGCTGGAAATGCCTGTCTACTGCTCCTGAGTACCTGAGTCTGCACACAAAAGGTGCAGGGAGTAGGGTGAGTACTAAGTACTCAGTGAGTAATAAATATATACAAGTAGCTGACAGTAAGAAATCCACAGAATACCACAATATGAAGCTACACTACAGTCCGAATCTCCTACGAACTAGCATCAACAGTACAATTCAGCTACCACAGAGTAATTTAACAAATAAAGATGCAATGCAATGCACATAACCGCTACGGCGTGTAGCCCGATCCAATTTAACGTCGACGGCGCTCACTGCGGGTGTGTACAGACTCCGGAGGGGCTCCTACAGCCCAAGCGCAATACTGTTGCGGCGTGCAGCCCGATCCTCATATCAACCACTGCGGTGTGCAGCCCGATCCCATGCTCAGTCCACAATAAGCAAATAAGTCACAAAATAGTTCATTTTTCTTAATTCCAGTTTCCAGTTCATAATTTATGAAAAATACTTTAACTTTATTAAATTTGCAAAAGCCGGTGACTTAGCATTTCAAAAAGGTGATTTCAATTTCCAGGATTGAGATCAGTGATTTAAGCAATTATAGCTATCACATAAATATTGTCCTCTAAGGACGCTACAGATCGGCACAAGGCCCCAAACAAGGCTTACAGCCCACAAATATATCAAATATAGTGTATTTCCAACACTAATAACATATTATTCATTTCTAGGATGGACCAAGTCTCAATCCCCAGTCACAATCAATCCCGCACCTGCCACGGTGTGCGAGCCACGCCCTACTAGCGTCAAAATGTGCTAAGCCGGGGTTTCGAACCCTCAGGCTACCATATACACAAACTACTCACCTCTAGCCGGCCGTAGACTCGTCCGCGATGCCTTTTCCTTTGAATTTAGCTCCCTCGTGCGTAGAATCTAGTCAAACCACAATAATTATATCAAATACGGGTCAAAGAATCATAACCCATTTCAATTTACATGAAATTCGCATAATTACACTAAGTTGGTAAAAACCCGACCCCGGGCCCACTGCTCGGAAAATACTGTAATTAGGACCAACGCGATCCTCATCTCGCCACGAGTCCGTACATATAAAATTTATCGAAATCGGAGTTCAAATGGCCTCCCAAAACTCAAAATCCCGTTTTTAGTACCTAGGCCACAATTCTTCAAGATTTCTACCCAATTTCATGAAGATTGATGTTAATTCTACCAAAAAATGATGTTTTTGAGTCAAGAATCTTACCTCCGATGAATCCCCGATGATTTCTCAGTGATTTCCTCGAGTTTTCTTCTCTCTAGGGCTCAAAATTGTGTTTTGGGGGTGTAAACCCGTAAGCCCTTTGTTCTGTGATATAAATTCACTGCCAGAACATTTATACCTACGCGTTCGCGATGCTCCTTGCGCGAACACGATGCCCAGTTCTGTTGCTTCATCACGAACGCGACGCCCCTTCACGCGTCCGCGATGTGCATTTCCCCAGCCGCCTGTTTCCAAACCAACGCGAACGCGTACACCCCCCCACGCGAACGCGAAGCTCCCCCTTATCCTTCTACGTGTTTGCACAAAATTTTTACGGGGCCTTACACTTAACTCCCTCTGACCTACGCGAACGCGATGCCCTTGTCGCGAACGTGATGCTTTAGCCCACCCGGACTTCACGAACGCGACCCATGTCATGCGAACGCGAAGGTCTAATTGTCTGGGCAGAAACCTGCAGTTTTCTGCAGATTTTGCCAAGTCCCATATGCCCGGTTGATGGTCCAAAATCATCCCGAGGCCCCCGGGACCCCAACGAAAACCACCAACGTACTCCAAAACATGATACGGACTTGTTCCAATCACAAAAACACCATCCTAAACATCAAAATCACCATTTACACACGAATTCAAGCCTAAGTTTCTTCAAAACTTTCAAAACTAACATTCAATCCAAAACCCGATCAAACGATGTCCGAATGACCTGAAAATATTTGCTGACATATCCAAAATCACATAACGAAGCTACAAAAATTGTCGGAATTCCATTCCGACCCCGGATCAAAATATCACCTACCATCCGGTTTTCGCCAAAATTCAACCTTCGCCAATTCAAGCCTAAAACTACACCGGACCTCCGAATTCAATTTCGATTGCTCTCCTAAGTCATAAATGATCCCCCAAAACTAGTCAAATCATCAAAATCCGGTTCCGAGCACTCTAACTCAATAGTCAACTCTTGGTTGACTTCCCATATTCAAGCTTCCTTCAAACATGCTATTTGTTTCATTTTCACTCCAAATCACTCCTAACTCACCCGATATATTCGAATACTGATTTAAAAGCATAAGATGTGTAAATGAAAGGTAACGGGGCGATAACTCCCGTAACGACGGGTCGGGTCGTTACAAGCGATGGGAGGACTGGACCGGGAGGTGCATTGAGGAAAGAAAATGGCGATATTATCATGGCATTTTCATTCCCTTATAGTTGCAATAATCACAATCTCGCAGAACCTTATGGAGAATTTTTAGGAAGTGCTTTATGGGTATAGATTAGCAGATTTCTTGGGGGGAAAGAATAGGAGTTAATTCCATTTCTTCCCCCTTAAAAATTACTAAGTCTACACTTACACCCCTATTTCTGTTATAATATCCCTTTCAACATGTGCTGGAAGGTTCTTTTTTATTCAATTCCTAAGCTTTTACCAAAGTGTCCCTATTAGTTATAGATTTTTACTGATTTCCCTTTTTATGGAGACCATTATACCCCTCAATCTCTGCAATATTGCAGAAATCAGGAGCACAAATGTCTCCTATGTCCCTAGGTGTTATATATAATCTACCATTTTACTAATTTGTGTTCCCTTTATTCCCTTAAGGGCACTGCTGAATTACCCGACCTACCTAGGTCAAGTTTTCAACATTTTTAAACTTATTTAACTAAGGGCCAGTCCTTACATTGGTATTTAAGGACCCAATTCTAACTTGAAGAACTATTTTAATTTTAACCACTTTTGCCTTATTTTATGTTAATTAAAGGGTTTTACTTCATTTTTAAGCTAATTGCAGGACTAGCCTGCTTTATTGTTATACTTAAAATATTTAAAATTTAGCCAGTCTCAAGTTGAGACTTGGCTTGGGCAATTGAAGCCCATTTGTTGAACACAGGCTGGGCTAAGGCCTTTGCAGACCTAGCCACCTGTGATTCAGGGCTCAAATGAGCCTTGGTAAGTATGAATTTCAAACTTAAACCACTTATTACACAACTAGCCCATTTACGGGTGGGCCAGTATGTGAAAGACCTTGCAGAGTTGGTCAATTGCAAAATTGACCACTCTTGGTCACTTATTTAACTTGTAACCTATTTTTATTATTTGATTTTCACTTTTAACCTATTTCAAAACTAACCATTTATGAGACTTAGTACTATTACAGTTAAAACCAATTCCCCTAAGATTGATGGGCACTAACACTGCTCATACTAACAATAAATTATTGCAAACTCAACCATTTCAACATACAATTGCACACATAGCCACATGAAACCAAACATTGTTCATCAATCAATTAGAACTCAGAAGGGAAGTTTGATAATGTTGAATTTTAATCAATCAACTCACATAACTCAATTTCATGTAGCAAAGTGTCAATTAACATCAATCAGACTTAGTTATAATCATTTTATGTTAAGAATGATTCATTGAAAGTCCCAAAAACCCTTAAAGTTCATGAACATAGACTCAATAGAGACTAGATCTCATAAAACAATCAAAAAGAAATGAAACATGGCTTATATTAGACATAAGAACAATGGACCTTGACAGAGTAACATAAGAATGGTAATCAGAATCCACTTTCAAATACTAACCCTAGCTTGATATATACATGTGATAGATAAGATGAAGATTCTAAGATAAAATCGCGTATTTAGACCATAGAACTTACCTCCAATGTTTACCCGGTAAAATCCCCTCTTGAAGCTCTCCAAAATCATCCAAACGAAATGAAATCAATGAAAGAAATAATCCAATTTCGAGTAAAAAGAATCTGCCGGTGCTTCGTCGAGTTGTACCTTGCACCTGTGCTATACAAGTTGTACATCCTATTGCTCCAACAGTCCTTTTCTGTCGATCATAACTTCCAGTAAAAATGTCTAAATTACGAGTTCTTTAGCTTTCTGGAAACTAGAAACGAAGGTCTACAACTGTCGTGTTTTGCACTTTTTGTGATTCTTTATAGATTATAAGATATCATGCTTCCAAAGTAGCCAAAAAGCTGCTGAAAATCTGCTGCAACAGCAGCTTTTTCCAAAACCAAAAATGCCCGTTAGGCATCCGAAATCACCCAGAGGACCTCGGGACCTCAACCAAAAACACAAACTCAACCTAATACTTCATTCAAACTTGCTCGGATCATAAAAACTGTACCTTAAATATAAAAAATCACCAAAATCCTAGAATTCGATTCAAACTTAAACTTTCAAAATTCACATTCGATAAAAAATCCGACCAAACGATGTCCGAATGACCTAAAAATTTGCAGACATATCCAAAATCACCTAACGAAGCTACTGCAACTGTCGGAATTCCATTCTGACTCTCGGATCAAAATATCACCTATCGATCGGATTCCGCCTAAATTCCAACTTTGCCAAAATAGGGTAACTTCTTCACCGGACCTCCAAAATTACTTCCGATTGCGCTCCTAAGTCTTAAATCATCCCCCGAAACTAACCGAATTATCGGAATTCAGTTTCGAGCCCTCTAACTCATAAGTCAATGTTGGGTTGACTTTTCCAACTTAAGCTTTCCTTAAAGAGATTAATTGTCTCATTTCCTACCAAAATCGATCCGAATTGACTCAAAGTTTTCACACAAGTCACATTCGACATTACGGACTTGCACCAACTTTCGGAATCGCATTCCGACCCCGATATCAAAATTTTCACTTCCGATCGAATTTTCTCATAAACCTTCAAATTCCTATATTTAGCCAAATGACTTCAAAATGACCTCCGGACATCCGAATTCACTTTCGATCGCGTTCCCAACTCCAAAATCACCGTACGGATCTAGTCCCAGACTCGAAATCCCAAATGGACATCTATAACTCTAAAATGCCTTCCAACCCAAATTTATGAAATTCTTCTAAAATACTAACTTCCACCATATACGCCAAAATGCTCACGGGTTATCAAAAACCAAATCCGGACATACGCCCAAGTTCAAAATCATCATACGAGCATGCTGGAACTTTTAGATCCCCATTTCGTGGTCATTTACTCAAAATTCCAATCCTAGTTCATTTCTTCAACTTTAAGCTTTCAAAATGAGAATTTCCATTTAGATTTGACTCCAAACTTTCCGAATTTTAATTCTGACCATACACACAAGTCAATATACCTGCGATGAAGTTGTTCATGGCCTCAATCTGCTGAATGACGCGTTGGAGCTCAAAACGACCGGTCGGGTCGTTACAATCTCCCCCACTTAAACATACGTTCGTCCTCGAACGTGTTGAGAACTACAATGATGTAGTCTCAAATAACTTGTTTAACACATCATGCACCTTCCCGTGCTACCACTACTTAGTTGAGCACATTAGCTATATAATTCTGTAGATATAATTCTTTATTCAAGCGAATAAGCCATTAGGCCAAATTCCAACACCCTGAATTTCCTGCCAAGTCTATTTCCATCATTCGACCACCATATCAATCTCCACACGTTGTACCCAAACATTAATGCATAACTTTGTTGAATTTACACTTCGCATCACTTTACTCATATGACCACAATAACATTCTTTATTTATTGCAGTTGCCTACAATACCCAAATACCGATGGAAACGTCTTATTAGGTTAAATTCTTATCCCTAACACCTTCATATACTGCCAACGATAAATAAAACACGAGCTAAACCGTAACAATTCCTCAGATCAACCATTTATGAAGCCATTTCTCTTTTGACTGATATTACAACGGATTTTGGAGCCAAACCTCGATATTACCTTTCTATCTAGCTGAAATCACGTATGTTCGCACTCATTAATGACTCCAACGATCATTTCGATTATAACACACCACAGTGGTAATATGACACCTCCTCATCGGCCTAAGCCACGACGAGCAAAACACAGGCTCCAATACACAAAAGAGCTGTAATTCAAATTCCTCAATTCCATCACAACACATAACTGAGATCTCGTCTCACATCATAGAATTAGAGTACCTGAACCCTCCTCGAAATGTCATAACATCACGTGGCCTTGCCACGACTCACGATTCTATCCAAGCACTATTACTCATGGAGCACCTCAAGTCACCATGCTCAAAACGATCAGCCACGCACATATTTAGGTCTGAACTCAAGCAATCAATCACACCCGCGGTGATACATTTAATATATGCTATCAAATCCTGAATGGACACAACCGATGTGCTATTCCCCGAGCGGTACCCAATACGGACTATTCCTTAGAAGCTAGGAAGTATTGTATACAAAGTAACTTATAGGAAACTATATTTTCCACATCACACTGTTGCGGCGCGCAACCCGTTCCAATAACATACCCGTGGCGGCGTGCCACCCGATCCAGATACCATACCTGTGGCGGCGTGCCACCCGATCCAGATAACCCGTGGCGGCGTGCCACCCGATCCACGCATAAATCTCGCAAGAGGAAATGCACATCGAGTCAAGTTGCTCATTACAACAAACATATATATAGCCTCAAGCTCGGCCACATGAAACGCATCCGACAACGTTCCTCAATACTGGAACTGAATCAATGGTAGATACCTCTACACTAACATCCGCCACAAAGGCCCAACTGACAAAGCAATACCTACCAGTCGTCCGCTGGCCCTAGGGTACATTTACCCTGATGGAATATAATCTTGTGCGCTCTGCCATGCAATTGTGGCAATTTTCTAACATAGTCCATATCACATTAGTCTAGACAACCTGACTTATGACAACCAGTCTGCAATCGTATATCATTATTCAAATTCATCATATCAAGTAAAGAGAGAGCCGCTAGGGCTTCCAATTTTCAATAATCGCTAAACGGTGCCGATACACATGATATACCACCACTGCGTAGGCGGATTACGAGAACTTCTAGTCTCCAGCACGTATATAGCACATGAATCGCTATGCCTGATTCCACACTTCCCCGTACGAATACATAACACATCGCAAACTCTTTCTTCCAATTCATTGCATAAGTTTAACTGCCAGGATTGAGTCCTTTTACCCACGTCGAGCTATGTAACTGTTGCACCATATCTACAAGACTCATTACTTCGAACACATACCAGGAGTTAATCGTATCCTTATCATACCGTTCCGGTTTATTAACAAGTTGCTCCATTTGCTCAATTTCCTTTCTGATTCATTTTAAATTTAATATTCTCTTTACTGTAGCACCACAATACCTCAACTCATGTTACCCCACGAGACTCGTACATAAGACCACACGGTCTAAGACCCATAGGCCACTAAATACTCTCTCAATGTTTCCCAGAAGTACCACATTCTACAACACTTTATTTTGAAGAACTTCCTGCGATTTTGAATTTGTTATCATTACTTCCCAATACGGATACATAGAATCTCATCATTCACATGATATAACACAAGCCTTGATATTTTCTAACGAAACCGCCGTCTTTAGCCACATACACAATCTTAAGGCACCTGACTGTTACAAGCAAAATCTTGAACATTGCAAAACCATTCTCGGGCATCATTCACCCTTATTCAGCTGTAATTCAACTGTCCTATTGAGTAGAACCACTCGTGTTTTGTTAGAACTCTGACATCGCCGAACATGATTACTTACAGGTACAATTCGCTATCTTTCTTTTCTATACACCGAACATTCCTTACCAACAGTAGTTCAAAACATCCTAGTATTTCTTCACATCTACGAAGCACCATAACCTTGTCAGAATTTTCCCAACATACTTAAAGACAGTGCCCACATAGCACACAACCGTGCAATTAGTTATTTAATAGCAACCTCCCCAACTTGGATCGAAGCCATTCATCAAAGCACTTTTAACCACTCATAGCATTATTACTCAAGTGATGCCGAAATGTTACAATGAGATTAAACTCGAGTCATTTATAAGCTTTGGCGGAGACTCGAATCATCAGAGACCTTAACCCTTCTGCAATTCTTGCATTTTTACACACACAACAGCTAAGCTCATTCCTTAGGTGACAAAAAATTCTTTTCTAAGTCTCAAATTTTCCAAAAATTTCGGCAGAGTTTCCTTTGTAATATGGCCTATCCACCTGTCATAGAATCACCAAAACCATCCTAACAATACATCGGAAATTTGACAAGACATCATAATGCACATAGCATAACACATTTGATCTTTCTGAGCCTGAGCTCATACTACCACACGTAATGCATTTTACCTTTCCACTAAGAGACATGAACATATTCACCACGCCCATAGCTAGGGGCTACACAACGAATCACAATAAGAGTCTAACACCTAATAGCTCATCCGTTATCAAGCTGCCATTTCCACAATTGGGAATAATACTGGTCATACAATCTTCATAATACCAGTTCGTAAAATCAGCACTGTGGTGCTCAAGTCACAGACAAAGATCTGGCCTTAAGTCCTCCCGACTGGCCCAACATAAACTCACGGAGATCATATCTCGCCCCTCAATCAGGGAATCACAAGCCATCAAGGCAATTATATTACTGAGCGTTTGAGTGCGCGTACAAGCGTATGGAAGGAATTTCCAAGAATTATATCTCAAGCCGAATCAAGTACGCACGATAAGAATTCCAAGAAATGTGAAGTGTTTCCTAAAGGTTTGCAGCCTCCCGAGGATAAGTACAGGCGTCCCCGTACCGATCCACAAGACTCTACCAACCGGCTCAAGACTCATGAGGCCTAGTAACCTAGGCTCTGATACCAACTTGTCACGACCCCAAACCCGATCGTGATGGCACCAAGCACACTGCTAGGCCATCCTGACCAATCAACAAAGTCACGGAGCCAACAGCTCACATTTAACCACTTTTAGGCATAATCAAGATCAAATAATCACAAAGAAAATATTCTAATACGGGGATCACGTCCCAAACCAACAAAACCTCCCAAAGACCAGGAGTCACGAGTCATGAGCCTCTACAGAGTATATAAAGTGTGATAGTGTCTACGACGGTGCTCAAGTGCAGAAATAGATATCAACATGAATAAAAGTAAGCTAGAAAGTCAGGTCCTGCGGACGCTGGCAGCTACCTCGACTGTCCAAATGCACTCCCGAGCAGCTATAGAATCAGCTCTGCTGTGATGTACCTGGATCTGCACACAAGGTGCAGGGAGTCGGGTGTGAGTACTTCCAACTCAGCGGTAATAAAAGTAAATAATGCTGAAGGAAAGAAAACCACGCAAGGCACTATCTCATGCTACACAATACAGAACTATCTTTTTATTCCTTTCCAGCATATGTGAGTAGATTATTTAGAAATCTCAATTTTTAGCTTTCTTTCTTTCATGATAACATACCAATACCTAGGTACAATCTCAAGCAGTGCAAGTCTGCACTCAAATCAACCCCTCGGGCTCAGCACTCCTTAATAATTTCCATCAGGAAATCTGGTCAATAAGGAAAATAATGCATGTGGGCTAGTAATGTATGAGTGCTATATGTTATACCACGTAGTACATGTAAACCAATATATGTATGACATGCAATGCATATGACGCTGTGGCGTACAACCCGATCCATGCAAAGGCACCCGCGCTCACTGTGGGGGTTCAGACTCCGGAGGGGCTCCTACAGCCCAAGCGCAATATCAATATCTCACTTGTTGCGGTGCGCAGCCCGATCCATATACCACTGCGGCGTGCAGTCCGATCCATGCATGTGTATGCATATGCTCACATAACTCGTCATGCCCTAACATAAATTGTCATTCTCTAACATATGGCCCTCGGCCCCAATCAGTCGAACAAATAATCAAGAAAAGCCCCTCGGGCAACAGTATCATATTAGCTCACAACTAGAAATGTCATTAAGACCTTGTTCAAGTTTTTCATAACCTTATAAAAATGTTGAGTAGCAAAATACCATTTAAAAACCTTAGACCGAGACAAAAATATGCACAGTGTTATCAAGACAGTGATACCAATCCCTGAAGGATTCAAATAATCGGCACGAAGCCCAAGCGTGATAATTAGTCCAATTCATGATAATTAATATCTTTTATTAGGATGTCAATTCAATTTCAAGCAATTAGGTGTTATTATTATTCATTACGCGGGACGGACCAAGTCACAATCCCCAATGGTGCTCTACCCCATGCCCGTTATCCGGCGTGCAAGTCACCTCAATACAGCACTAAGATGTGCAAGTCCGGGGTTTACTAACCCTCGGGACATCATTTACAAGTATTACTCACCTCGATCCGGCGAAAACTCAAGCTCCGCGACGCATTAGCTCCTCGAACGAGCATCTACGCATGCCAAAACTATCCAAATTCAGTACAAATATATCAAAATAAGCTAACAGAACAACACCCAATCGGACACAATCAAATTACATGAAAAACCACAAAGTTGCCAAAACCCGACTTTTGGTACGCTTCTCGAAAAATTACAAAAGTTACATATTCGGATTCCTTATCTCAACACGAGTCCATACATATAAAGTTTATCAAAATCGGACTCCGTTTGCCCATTCAAATCGATAATTTACCATAACCCAGGCTTAGGGCAAAAATCCCCTATTAATCCTCCCATTTACAGTGAAATAATTGAAGATTCTAAGATAAAATCGCTTATTTAGACCATAGAACTTACCTCCAATGTTTACCCGGTGAAATCCCCTCTTGAAGCTCTCCAAAATCATCCAAACAAAATGAAATCAATGAAAGAATTAAACCAATTTCGTGTAAAAAAGAATCAGCCTGTGCTTCGTTGAGTTGTACCTTGCACCTGTGCTATACAAGTTGTACATCCTATTGCTCCAGCAGTCCTTTTCCATCGATCATAACTTCCAGTACATATGTCCAAATTACAAGTTCTTTAGCTTTCTGGAAACTAGACACGAAGGACAACTTTTGTGTTTTACACCTTTTGTGATTCCTTATAGATTACAAGATATCAGCTCCCAAAGTAGCCAAAAAGCTGCTGAAAATCTGCTGCAACAACAGCTTTTTCCAAAACCAAATATGCCCGTTAGGCATCCGAAATCATCCCGATGCCCTCGGGACCTCAACCAAAAATACAAACTCAACCTAATACTTCATTCAAACTTGCTTGGATCATAAAAATGGTACCTTAAACATCAAAAATCACCAAAATCCTAGAATTCGATTCAAACTTAAACTTAAACTTTCAAAATTAACATTCGATCAAAAACCCGACCAAACGATGTCCGAATCACCTGAAAATTTGCAGATATATCAAAAATCACCTAACGAAGCTACTGAAACTCTCGGAATTCCATTCTGACTCCTGGATCAAAATATCACCTATCAACAGGAAATCGCCAAAATACTAACTTCGCCAAAATAAGGTAACTTCTTCACCGGACCTCCAAAATTACTTCCGATTGTGCTCCTAAGCCTTAAATCATCCCCCTAAACTAACCGAATCATCTGAATTCAGTTCCGAGCCCTCTAACTCATAAGTCAATGTTGGGTTGACTTTTCCAAGTTAAGCTTTCCTTAAAGAGATTAATTGTCCCTTTTCCTACCAAAATCGATCCGAATTGACTCAAAGTTTGCACACAAGTCACATTCAACATTACGGACTTTCACCAACTTTCGGAATCGCATTCCGACCCCGATATCAAAATTTTCACTTTCGGTCGAATTTTCTCATAAACCTTCAAATTCCTATATTTAGCCAAATGACTTCAAAATGACCTCCGGACATCCGAATTCACTTCCGATCGCGTTCCCAACTCCAAAATCACCATACGGATCTATTCCCAGACTCGGAATCCCAAATGGACATCTATAACTCTAAAATGCCTTCCAACCCAAATTTATGAAATTCTTCTAAAATACTAACTTCCACCATATACGCCAAAATGCTCACGGGTTATCAAAAACCAAATCCGGACATACGCCCAAGTTCAAAATCATCATACGAGCATGCTGGAACTTTTAGATCCCAATTCCGAGGTCATTTACTCAAAATTCCAATCCTAGTTTATTTCTTCAACTTTAAGCTTTCAAAATGAGAATTTCCATTTAGATTTGACTCCAAACTTCCTGAATTTTAATTCTGACCATACACACAAGTCAATATACCTGAGATGAAGCTGTTCATGGCCTCAATCTGCTGAATGACGCGTCAGAGCTCAAAACGATCTGTCGGGTCGTTACAATTTTATAATATTCGATAAGAGATATACGTGCAACGCACTTACGTAGAAACTAGTCTATTTCTATATCTATCTATCTATCTATCTATCTATCTATCTATTTATCTATCTATCTATCTATCTATCTATCTATCTATCTATCTATCTATCTATAAAGTACGAATATTGGAGGCTAAATGTTGAATGACAAAAATATCTCTAAAATATTGATCGACCTTTATCCCTCTTTTAATCTAATTCAACCATTAATTTATTGGTTATTTTGGTAAATAAAGAAAGACATAACACGATCAAACATAGAGTTCTAAACAAATAACGCTTGTCGATTTTGGTTCCAGATCAAAGAGTCCGTCCTTATTAAACAAATTTACGTACATTATTATTATGGGGAATAAGTTCTTCAAACACTTATTCTTTAGGCACAACTTCAAACAACACTTCGTCCACTAATCAATTTTAAGATACTAAAATTCAACATGAACGGAAAGCTAAATTTATTTTTGTAATCTAAATATTGACAAAGTTTTAATTTATTTTTTATTGTTATCACTTTAAATAAACGAGTTTCCAACATTTGAATTGGTATTACGGTGGTGGTATCACGTCATAATATTGATTGAATTTCATTTGAAGCTCAATTAAAGGTTTGAGATAAGAACTAATGAGACCTTCACATAATTATAACTCTTTTCAAGATCAGCAAGAAGGTTTTTTTTTTTTTTTACTGACAGGGATGTTTTTCAGAAGAATTTGAACAAAGAAAATATGAAAGTTATTTGTATAAAAATTAAGTTTATTTGACATGGATGGTCAATAGACTACTGGAGCTTTCTGTAACGACCCGACCCGTCGTTACGGGAGTTACTGTCATGTTTTCCCCATTTTATGCTTCTATATGTTTCATTATATGTGTTTGGACAATTTGAAGTAATTCGGATAGAGTTTGGTTAGAAATGAGGCAATTGGTCTCTTTGTGAGAAGATTAGTTTGGAAAAGTCAACCGAATGTTGACTTATAAGTTAGAAGACTCAGAATGGATTTATGATGATTCGACTAGTTTTGGGGGATGATTTATGACATAGGAGAGCAACCGGAATTGAATTTGAAAGTCCGGTGTAGAATTAGGCTTGAATTGGCTAAGGTTGGATTTTGGCGAATTCCGGATGGTAGGTGAGATTTTGATCCGAGGGTCGAAATGGAATTTTGAGAGTTGCAGTAGCTCCGTTAGGTTATTTTGGGTATGCGTGCAAAGTTTCAAGGCATTAAGGAGGTGTTTAGGTCGGGTTTTAGATCAAATGCAATTGTCGGAAGTTTTAGAAGAACTTAGGCTTGAATCCGATGTAAATTTGGTGTTTTGATGTTAGTTTTGATGTTTTGAGAGTGAAGTTTGCATGATCATATGTGACATGTTAATATATTCGTATGCGGTCCCGAGGAGCTCGGGTGCGTTTCGGATAGGTTTGGGTTGTGTTGTGCTCGCTTTTCTTATGCTTCGACATCGTTTCTTCAAGTATAAATGATATCATATTGAACAAATGAGATCCGATTACTGTTTTTAATGAAGCATTAGATCTGTATCGTAATTACGGACCCGTAGCAAAAAGACTCATCGAATTTAGACAACGTATGAGGATTTTATGGCCATTTTACTAAGGTTGCTCATATTTTCAAGTTAATGACGAAACTGCCCCTAACGGCGTATTAAAAACCCGCACTATTTGCAAATCTTAAAACCTACATATCTCCTCCATTATAAGGTGAAATTGAGTGATTCAAAGCCTAAATTCATTAGAATTTCACAAGGAATCCATTGGGAGCAGTAAAACGCGTGAACAATATACCTATAATGAGCAGTTCGAGTTTTCGTCCAATTTTGGAACGGGAAGAAGCTTCTGAGGCGATTTTTAAGAGAGAAATCAATGGGTAATCGCTGGAGGTAAGTTTCTTGACTCAAAAATATGATTTTATGCTATAATCAATACCAAAATTCCTGAAATTGGGTAGAATTTGTGAAGAACTCGGGCCTAAATCATGGAAACGAATTGTTAGGTTTTGAAAGGTCATTCGAACTCCGATTTTGATAAATTTTATATGCACGGACTCGTGGCAAGATGAGAAATCCGTTGGTATGAATTTCGGAATTTTTTGAGAAGTGGGCCCGGGGCTCAGGTTTTACCAACTTTGTGTATTACTGCGTTTTTCAAGTAATTTTGATTGGGTTATGTTTCTTTGACCCATATTTATATAATTGCCGTGCTTTTGACTAGATTAGACGCACGAGGTAGCAAATTCGAAGGGAAAAGGTATCGTGAACGAGTCCACGGCCGGCTAGAGGTGAGTAGTTAGTGTATATGGTAGCCTGAGGGTTCGAAACCCCGGCTTAGCACATTGTGGTGCTAGTAGGGCGTGGCTCGCACCCCATGGCAAGTGCGAGATTGATTATGACTGGGGATTGAGACTTGGTCCATCTCGGATATGAATAATATGTTATATGTTGTTGAAACGCATACTGTGTTAGATATATTTGTGGGCTGTAAGCCATGTTTGGGGTCTTGTGCCGACCTGTAGTATCCCTAGGGGATAGATATATATGTGATATCTTGATTTGTTTAATCAATGATCTCAGTCCTGGTTTGAAATCACTATTATGAAATGCTAAGTCACATGTTCTTGGAAAATTAAATAAAAATTTAAGTATTTTCATTATTAATGAACTGGAACCTAAAGATAAATAATTTGAACTGTTGTGTGACTCATATGCATGTTGTGGATTGAGGATCGATTGGACTGCACGCCGCAGCAGATGATATGAGGATTCGGCTGCATACAGCAGTAGATAATATATTGCGCTTGGGCTATAGGAGCCCCTCTGGAGTCTGTACACACCCCCAGTGAGCGCCGTCGACGTTAAACGGATCGGGCTACACGCCGTAGCGGTCATGTGCATTGCATTGCATTTTTATCTATAAATTATCACGGCTAAATGTGATTTGCTGCTGTTGTTAGTTCTTGGGAGGTATCGGACTGTAGTTTAGCTTTGCTCTGTGGTATTCTGTGGATTTCCTGCTTTCAGCTATTATTATATACTTTTTACTCACAGAGTACTTAGTACTCGCCCATACTCCCTGCACCTTTGTGTGTAGATTCAGGTACACATGAGAGTTAGACGAGCACTCCAGCTTATATCAGAGTTATTTCGAGTTGCTGAGGTAGCTGCTAGCGTTCGCAGAACCTAGCTTCTCTTTCCATTCAGTTATTACTATATGTTTCAGACTTGAGTATTTCATTCAGTATTTCTATGACTATTCAGTTTTTTTTAGAGGCTCTAGACTCGTGACCCCAGATCTTTTGGGAGTGTTATTTCGTAATTCGCACTTCTCGGTATTTATTCATACTATTATTATTGGAGTATCTATTGACTCATATATTCTTCTTGAGTTGGTCCTTCTAGGACTGGTTTTCTAATTGGAAACAGTTGTTGGTCTGGCTTGCCTAGCTTTAGGGTTGGACGCCATCACGACCGGGTTTGGGTTATTCTATTTAGGCATTGAATTCGTACAAGGATCTCAATCATTTTCAAAAGGATTCCTAATACCATTAGACAAACCCCATTAGTTAATAAATATTTCAGTATTATATGATCCTTTTCATGATATATTTAATTGTTAGGTATTATTGCTTCATTAAACTATTTCATCAGAGTTTTATATTTTTTCATACGAAGGTTATAGCAACGAGTTTTCAGGACATTTTTATTAATAAATCAAACAGTAGGGAAAGATTATTGATTCCCATGTCAATTCTATAAGCGAAATAGCAATGTTGCCTCAAGGTTTTGTTTTTATTATAATCTTAGGTATGTCAATATTTATTAAATTTTCCTAAGACATTCTTGTACTCCTATTTTTAAAATTAGAAGTGTCTAAATTATCTATTTTTATTTTAGAGATTCTGAAATAACAGATTTTATCAGTGTAAAGCAGGTGAATCCTTTTACAAGTTTTAAACTATTTTTAATTATTTTGAGCTTCAATTGTTATACACATTTAATATCTAATATCTTTCGTTACTTTTTTTTTTTATTTCTCATCTTTGTTTTAGTCCTAAAGCATTACGTGTGAGGCACGTACATAGAGATTAGTTATTATAAAAGCATGAATACAATGCCGATTTACAAAAATAACCTTATAATATTAAGCATCATAACCTATAGTAAAAGGATATAATCGAAATTCTAGAGATTAACCTTGTAATCTTATTAGTTTTAGGACATAACACTACACACGTTAGGAATCCTTTATGCATGACGAATCCCATGATATCACCTAACCTATGAGCATTAAGCAGGAACAATTAAAATCTTTGAGCACGTGATTTTTGCCTTACATGAGAATTACTCCCAAAAATTCAAAAAAAAATATATAGATTTGTACGGTGTGTATTTTTGTGAATTTTCGTGTTATTTTTGGCAATTGCTTTGTATTCGTATGAGCGTGATTATATGTGTTTAAATTAATAAAAAATACAAAAATATGTCGTGTTTACATTTTTTATCTAGCTTTGAAATTAGGAGTAATTAATTTTATCTTACAAAATGAAAATCACAAAAATAATTCATCTTTTTATATTTTTAGCATTTAAATGCCTAATTGTGTGTTTTATATTTAATTGTATGTAATGATTGTTAGTATAATTAGTATTAGTTAATTTGATTTGATTTTTTTTTTAGTATAGTTAGGATATTTAATTTTTATAAATTAGGAGTTAAATTAATTGAGAGGGAGGAAATAATGGAAACTTGGTTTGAAATTCGGATCAAACCAGTCCAAAACTAGCCAAATCCAGGCCCAAAAAGCGTTAGCCCGGTCCATGACCCGTCTTCCCCATGCCCGAACCGACCCACCTCCCCTTTGATCTAGGATTCCAACGGCCAAAATTAAATCTCGTATTTTAATTACCCAAACCCCCCCCCCCCAAACCCTAATTCACATTCATTTTTCGTCTCCTCAGAGAACAAATGAAGCCGCCGCCTCCCACCACCACGAACCGCCGGCCGGAAATCGTCTCCGCCGGCGGCAGCGCCCCAAACCACCCCATTTTTTCACCCCAAGCTCGCCTCAACCTCCCCGTCTCAACCCCCCTATTAGTTAGTTTCAAACACCCCCGTAACTCCTCGAATCTCCACCTTTAACCACGAACCCTAGCGGCGCCGCCGCCTCCAATGGATCCCAAACTCGCACCCAACATTCACCTCATCTCCCTCACACCCTAACCACCGTTATTTCTATTCGAATCTGGTCGGAAACCACTAAGCCCGAAAAAACCGAGCTCCAAGAACCCTAAAACTCGAATTGGGATTTCTTCACCGGATTTTATCAAATTGAGGTCTAATAGACTTTAATTGATATGTTTTCACTTAGAAAACATTTCAATTAAGGTCCTTTCGACCTCAAATGCCAAAGACCAAGCGGCCGAATCTCCATTTTTGTTTTTGCTTCGAAGGTATTTCTTATTTTCTTCTCTGTTTTGTTTAATTATACCCGTCGCTTTAGTAGTTTTCGATTGTTGTTGATTTCGTTGTGATTCGGATGCCAATTCTCTTTTTCCTCATCTCTTTGGGACCTTTTTATTTGGTCGATCTGTTGTTTGCTATTCTTCATTGTTAACATGTAATTGTAAATCGAATTCACTTCGTTGTTAATATCGTCGATTTGATTGATGTTGAAATCCAAAGTGCTGCCCGAAAATGTGTATTGTCATTGTTTGTCGACTATTGGTTATCGATTGCACATATCGTAATCGGCTAATCTAATGTTGTCAAATACGTGTTCGCGTCGATTAGCGTCGTCGAACAATTAGCTTTGTATTCTCCGGCACTTGGCCGAGAGTCCTTAGTTCACTGCTTTTGCAATTGTTTGGTTATCAAATGAACATGCCGTAATCGTTTAATCGAATGTTTGTCGATATAGTTTCGTAGGTCTGTTGTTATCACTGTGGGATAGAAATTGATCCCTATTTGTGCCCATAATCACTGTTGGACAGAAGTTGAATTGCTTGTGATGTTTTGTCTATATAAGTGTTCAAAAACTAAGCTTTAGGGTGCTTTGCACATGGAGTGAGTTGCTGGAACTGCTGGACAGCAGTATATTCCAGTGATTTTGCCTTTAGTTAGTTGTTTAATTGTCAAAACCCATAACTAGACATAATGTTAATGATGAAAGGATTAAGGGGTGCACATGGGAATGAATGAACAAGCTGGAAAAGTGAACTGCTGGAATTTTAAAAGAAATCTGTTTTGTCTATAAAAAAGAGAAGTAAAAACAGACATTGGGACACATTAAGAGATTGAAAAACAGAGAAAACACTCTCTGGAAACACATTCACACACATTGAAAGACTGGACTCTCTGGAAACACATTTTTTCAGAGAGACTGAAAAACAGATTCACACACAGAGAGTTTCATTTGGATTGTTTTGAGGTTAGCAGTTGGTAGTAGTTCATTGAACTACTGTATTCTGATTTTGTATTGGAAATCTGCTGTTTTTCATCGGATTTGGATTTGATTCGATTGGTTTCTTTGCTGTGTTTGTCGACTGTTGCTGTCACTTTGCTGTTGAGCTGCCACATACTGATTTCTTCTTCTTCTACTTGCCTTTCGACTACCAGGTACACAATTGAGCTTAATTTGATGTAATCTTGAGGTGTAAACATGAGATGAAATCGAAGATACATTCTTGCTGAAGCCGCACTTTCATTTCTCTGTTTCATTTTTTTTGTATGAGGTTTTAAGGGTTAAGGATTTTTTTTTAGTAATAATGGATTTGCATTGTCAATCTAAAATAACATTATTTGTAGGTAATTCAGGATGTTTGTGTAAATAGAATAGACAGTTGGTTTGATTCGAATTTCTTCAAACCCGTAAGAGTTTTGTATTCCAGAGAATTGAATCAGCCCGTAATTAGTGATTAAAGTGCTATCAAAATTTGAGTTAATTAGTTACAAGTTCATTAGTTCATTCTTATATTTTACCAATAGGCATGAGTTGGGTTCAAGCAAAACGTGTCGATATTCCTTTGAACACTAATGATAATAGACTCTTCTAATGTTGGTTAAGTTTAACAAACCTTTGATGAGCATTATTGATTAAGGTTAATTTTGGTTTCAAATGATTGTAAAAAATGAAGTTTTAAATGAATTTCACATAGTTAATTCCGATAGTCTAATCCATGTAAATAACGATTAGGCTAATTTAGTTAGGAGAATAGTTAAATTGTTTTGATATTATAATCTCCCTCTATGCAAGCTCGATTATAATCTTCTGTTCGCATTTGTCTTAAATTGATAAATAATAAGTTATGACCTTTTCAAGCATGTAATTAATTTGGAGATTTTCTTTACGGTTAGAGACAAACTTAAAAATAAAAAGAAAAAATGTAGTCACTCTAGGATTATACTTTTAAAATAAATAAGACCGTTTAGCTAATTTCATGACCCTCCGCAAAGTAGTGATACGTAGTCATTTTAGATTTTTTTTATTTTATTTATCATTTTTTTTTTACTTTTCTTAAGTACGGGTGTGCATTTCATGCGACTTGAATCCACATCAGATAAATGTTGAATAATAATGTGTCGAGGATCCGGGTGCATTTCATGTGACGTGATCCAAAAACATGTTCTTAAACAACGTTCAGTTTCTTAAGTAGAAATAATTTTGACAAAAAGCGGTAATTAATTCTAAAAATGCACAAATAGGATAATATGTATTAAAAACAAGTAATTTAGCCAAATATGACAATTGAGCGACCGTGCTAGAACCACGGAACTCGGGAATGCCTAACACCTTCTCCCGGGTTAACAGAATTCCTTATCCGGATTTCTGATTTGCGGACTGTCAAACAGAGTCATTCTTTTCCTCGATTCGGGATTCAATCGGTGACTTGGGACACCGTAAATCTCTCAAGTGGCGACTCTGAATTAATTAAATAAATTCCGTTTCGATTGTCCTTTAATTGAAAAAACTCCTTCGCGCTCTCACGGGTGCGCGCCAAAAGGAGGTGTGACAGCTCTGGCGACTCTGCTGGGGAATAAAACTCAGGACTACCGGTTCGGGGTTTAAGAATTCGAGCTTTGAATAATTATTTTATTTGGCTTATTTATTATCTGATTTTATTACATGTTTATATTTTATATGCTAAATGTTGCTTTACCGCTTTGATATTTTGTGAACTGTATATAAATTGTGCCGATACCCATTTTTTTTTCTTCTGAGTCTTTTGAAATACAATACCGGGCATTTGCTGGACATAGCCCGTTTTTCTCAAGATAGCTGTGGTGCTTGGCACTCGGTGAAGGATTTTGTAGTCACACATGTTTAGGCGGAGAGTTTTGTCAATTAAGCCGGAAAGCCATGCTACCGGTGCACTGACACTCTTCGGCTCGAGTTGTCCGCTCGAGTTAAAGCCAGTCTAGACACTTTTCCAAGAGGATGATGACTTAGAATAACAAAACCTTATGCCGGATCCCCGATAGGAACGTTTATTTGCATCATGTGCATATTTGACTTAGGAGGCTCAACACAGGGGTTGGGCCTGTCTAGGACAGGTGTACCTGAAACAAAAAGACCAACTTGTTGCATCTTTCTGTGTGCATTTATTTGTTTCGATCTTACATGCCGACCGGTTTGTTAAAAGAGAGGAAGAAGTGGAAAACGTCACGGTATATAGTCAAAATAGTTTTATGGAAAATAGTTAGTTCTTTGAAAATAAATTCTGGAAAAAAAAAAAACGCAAAAAATTCCAAATAAATTTTCTTAATTTTACGAAAATAATTAGTTCTTTAAAAAATAAATTTTGAAAAAAAATGCAAAAATTTCCAAATAAATTTTCTTAATTTTAATTTTAATAGTTTAGTTTCTTTGAAAATAATTTTGAAAAAAAATGCAAGAAAAAAATTTCCAAATAAATTTTCTTAGTTCCTTCTAAAATAATTTGTTTTATAAATGCTGTTTAAAAATAGTTTGTTTCCTTTTCTTAAAATGATTTAGTTCTTTTATTTTCGAACTACGCAAGTTTGATTCTCACCAAACATGAGATACGTAGGCAACCCATATCGGGCTCAACTAATACTGATTTTTTTTTAGGAAAACAATAATAAAAATATTAGAATTAGGATTTTTGGTTTTAGTCGAGAGTTAGGAAATTTTGCAAAAATAGCCAAACGCCTCAAAAGGGGCGCCGGAGGACTAATTTCGCAAAACGGAATATAGACATCACGTTGGTATCCTGTTATACAGCCTTCAAATCTTCTTCAAGTGTTGAAAGGCCGTATTAACAAGACTCGTTTTTTTACATAATGAATAAAAATAAAAAAATAAAAAAAATTTTGAAAAAAAATCTTAAGTTCATTTTTATCTTTTCTAGGATCAGCATGACTTCCTCACAACGAATCGGCCAGAAAAGGGCAAGAGACGAAATGCCACCCATGTTCATGGTCCAAGACAAGACCCCAGATCGGCTCTGTAAATGGTGGACTAGTTTCTCGGCTTGGGAAAGAAATCAAGTTCACAAGCACCTCAAGTTTCTTCCGGACATCATGATGATAAAACCAGATAAAAATGTGATCAGAGCTTTAGTGAGTTTTTGGGACTCAACAAGCAATGTGTTCGGATTCCGGGATTGCGAAATGACACCCACTTTGGAAGAATTGGGCGGACTCACGGGACTCGGAAGAGATTTGCACAAGATGAGACCTGCAGCTCCTAGGCAGATGGGTGTAAATAATTTCTTGAAAAAGTTATGTCTCCGGCGGGTTCCCATGGGTTGTTTGGAGAACGGTTGGGTGCCACTGGATTATCTCTACGACAGATTTGGTGATAAGAATGGGTTCGCGAAATTCTCAAATACTGAATTTGTCAACCGGTTGAATTATGACGCGTGGGGAGACTTAAGTATTTATGCCTTTATGATCGCTTTTTTGGTAACCATGGTTTTTCCCGAACGTGGCGGACGCATCGGAATCCGTTTGGCTGCGGTGGTCTCATATCTACAGAGTAACGAGGAACACACTGTTCTTCCAATGATACTAGGAGACATCTTCCGGGCCTTAACTCGTTGCCAAGAAGGACAAGATTATTTTGAAGGTTGCAATATCTTATTACAAATGTGGTTTGTAGAACATCTCTATCATCACCCAATTGTGATAAACTTCAACACGGATTGGCTGAATTATATTCGTTGTCATACAAACAGAGCCGCCCGTTGTAACCTTCCAGAAGATTTGAGGACTTGGCATGAACTTCTCAACTCTTTGAAAGCAGATCAACTTACCTGGAATTATTATTGGTTCCCTTCTGCCAAAATCATGCATATGTCGACATATCGCCCATTCTACATACTAATGGGTTTCAGGGGTTTCCAACCATATGCCCCGCTACGTGTCATGCGGCAGTTGGGTAGAGAACAGAAAAGGCCCCCAATTGAGGATATGCGATCGTTTACATGGGAATTTGTGACGGAGGAGACCCCGAGGAGACTTATGCACAGAAAGTATGGTTCGGTAGTCGACTCTCCGACATCAACGAAATGGTTGCCGATCGAGAACGGGGAGAAGTGAGTCTCGCATATCTTGAATGGTTCCACAACCAATCAATGCCGGAGCAAAGGTCAGAAAGGTCAGTGAAGTATGCCGTAGATTGGGAGAAGGAGGTAGAAACCCGAGTAAGGGAGGCTAAACATGAGACAGCACAAGATTTCCAATCTTGCATTAACACTTTAAAAGAAGACAAGGGAATTTTGGAAGCTGCCATGGATATACAACAAGCTGATTTTGATCGAGAAAGGGTCGGTTGGGAGCAGGAAAGAGAAGCACTCCGAACTCAGATTCAAGAGATGCAATTGGCCGCAGAAAGGTCAAGGAGAAGTCGGAGTGATGAGATGTTGATAAATGATTTGGAAAGGAAAGCCTTTGAACACCAAGAAGACTTGGAGAAGGCAAAAGCGGCTTTGGTTGCAGTCCGGACAAAATGGAAGAGAGCAGCCCACCAAGAAGCACTCCGTCTACAACAAGTAGAGAAAGACTATGATGCAATCATCGTTGATTTAAGAAAAGCAAATGCCACTCTTAGAGAGCGAACTCTCAGGCAAGTCCAGGATGCTAAAGCAGATAGAGACCGTTGTCACAACTTGATGGCACGGATGGAAAGACAAATAGATAGGCTCTTGGACCATGTCTCCGGCAACTCTCAAGTATTAGGGGCAAAGAACGGGCACATAGGGCAGCTGCTCAGAGAAAAAGACATGATCAGGACTAGGATCAATGAGATCGGGCACTACATCACTATGAAGTGTTTGACCTGCGAACGAGTACATCGGCCTGCCCTCTTCTCTTCAATCATGGAATGTGTCCACCAAGTCATGGCAGAATTGGGGAGTATACAGAAAGATCTTACACCAAGAACTGCAGCAAGACCAAACAACGCCCCCCGGGCGCAAAGATTCGAGGCTTTGAAACATGCTTAGAAGAGTCTGTTGTTTTAGAGTCTGTTTGTCCTTTTAAAAGTTTTTCTCCAATGTTGTCATTTTGCAAGTGTTTCAAGTTTGAAGTTTGTTGAAATAAAATTCATGAACATTTCATTCATATCTTTAGAACTACGCTCGGTCTGATTCACGCGGGGACGTGATACGTAGGCAATCCACATAAGATTCGACCCCCACTAAAAAAAAAAAGAAAAGAAAATGGGAAGATCAATAACAATAAAGTTTTTAAGGATAAGAAAAAGAAAAGCTGGAATGACGCATGCGAGGAATACATGTAGAAATGGTTAATTGATTAGGTGCATTGCATCCCAACGTGCGATAACATGCCTGTTAAATTCAGTGAGCTAACAAGTTTGTTGCATTACCAGAAAAGTTTAGCAGTGACTTGACAGAGTATACTGGCCGATCACCCTTACCATACCAGATCAAAAGGTCCAATTCCAGCAAGCATGTCTAGTTCCGACAAAAGTATCGATGGGGAGAAAACAGAGATACAAATCATGAAAGAAGAAGTGGACCGGTTGAGACAGCAAATGACAGAGATGCACCTAGCCTGGGCTAGGGGACAATCATCACCAAACCTTCCTACTCTTCCACCAGCACCAGAACGTCCGCCCATTGACCCCTCGACAGGTGCACCAATCTATCCTTATTATCAAGGGGAAAACCCATATACCTCCCAGGTTTCACCAGCCACGCACAAAATCCTCCTCCCCCGGTTACCCCTGTTTTTGTGGCACCTCCACCTGCTCCTTTACAAAAATCGTCCAGTGAGCCGCTTTTTCAAATCCACGACAATCATTGTTATTCTCCCGAGCCTACCTTTAAGGCTCCTGAACCGCATTCACACACCCCTCACTGGGATAACACGGCAGAACCGGAAAAGCACGTCAAAAGTTTGGAGCATGAGGAAGTTATTCGAAAGGTTAAAAGCCTGGAGCAGTCCTTCAGGAATATGCATGGTTTGGGCAACCAGGTCAGTGTCGCTTACAAAGATCTGTGTCCATTCCCAGATGTCCAGTTGCCAGCCGGGTTCAAAACGCCCAAGTTTGACTTATACGAAGGGCATGGTGACCCGGTAGCCCATCTTCGAGGTTTTTGTAGTAAAATGCGAGGAGCCGGAGGACGAGATGAGATTCTGATAGCTTACTTCGGTCAGAGTTGGGGGGGTCTGCACTAGAGTGGTACACTAGGCAGGATCCCGGCAGATGGTTTACATGGGATGACTTGTCTCAAGCATTCATCGGCCAGTTCCAGTATAATCTTGAAATAATCCCCGATCGCTTATCATTGCTAAAGTTAGAGAAGAAACCCGCCGAAAGTTTTAGAGAATTTGGTTTCCGCTGGAGGGAGCAGGCAGCAAGGGTAGATCCGCCGATGAGAGAGAATGAAATGGTGGATTACTTCCTACAGACACTGGAGCCAACCTATTTCGGACATCTGGTGACGTCCGTGGGTAAGTCATTCACCGAGGTGATAAAGATGGGGGCTATGATCGAGGAAGGCTTGAAAGCTAACAAGATCATGAGTTATGCAGCGTTGAAAGCCACCACTCAAGCTATTCAAAGTGGCACCGGAGGGGTGCTTGGAAAAAGAGGAAAGAAGAGGTCGCGGCAGTTGATTCCGGAGCATGGTTCAGGAACAGAGGCCCCGCACCCCAGTATAATTCGCCACAGCCCCACCAACAAAATTACTCTCACAATCCATATAACCATCTACAACACTATTACCCAACACCGGATGCTCACTTCACCGTCCATCATGCCCAATCATATGCTCCACCTCCCGTCCAGGCACCATGGCGTGCGCCAAATCCACAGAATAATTACCCACCCCCAAGAGCCTATAGAAATCCCACGGGTGCGGGCTTTCGTCCGAATCAAGCTTTCAAGAACGACAGAGCACCAAGGACGAAGACTTTCACTCCCTTGGGAGAGTCTTACACCAGTTTGTTCCACCGTTTGAAGCAAGTAGGGCTGTTAAATCCGGTCGAGGCTAAGCTACCAAACCCTCTTCCAAAGAATCTGGACCATTCAATAAATTGTGCATACTGCTCAGGATGTTCGGGGCACGACACGGAAAAGTGTTGGAGGTTGAAAATAGCTATCCAGGAACTCATCGACACTCGCCGAATTGAGGTCCAGGACTCCAGCGGAGCCCAACATCAACCAAAATCCACTTCCAACTCATCATGAGACCAACATGATCGAGTTGGTACGGGTAGAAGAGGGAAAGGAGAAAACCTCTCAGACTGTAATGATGATCAAGTCTAGTGGGGTAGGAATGAGAAAAGGGCCAAGCCTTGATGAGTCACTCATTTGCAAGAAGGACGTACAAGGGGGGTCGGAAGCAGAAAAGGGAAGCATGAACAAAGTGCCGGTGAGGTCGGGGGAAGTAAAAATAACTGTACCAGGGGTGGTAACCAAACCTGTCTTGACCGTAGCAGGTGTTCGAGTGGATCCTTTCATCATCAAGCCAGCAATACAGTTGCCAATAGCTGATAGCAAAGCTATTCCATGGAATTATGATCGGGTCACGACAACCTACAAAGGAAAAGAAGTTAAAGAAGAAGTCTGCGAAGCGCAAGGGTTGACCCGCTCAGGGAGATGTTTTGCCCCAGCGGAATTGAGGAAGACCACTCCGGCAACGCTAAAAAAGCCGGTAACTGATGAAGAGGCAGAAGAATTCCTGAAAAAGATGAAGCTACATGATTATTCTGTCCTAGAACAGCTGAAGAAAACCCCTGCGCAAATCTCATTGCTGTCCTTGCTGATACATTCTGAAGAACACCGGCAAGCTTTGATGAAAGTTCTGAATGAGGCCCACGTACCTGATAAAATCTCGGTGAGTCATTTGGAGAAGATCACCAATAGGATCTTCGAAGCGAATCGGATCACCTTCACCGATGACGAGTTGCCTGAGGAAGGCACCGAGCACAACAAGGCTTTATATCTTACGGTGAAGTGTGAGGAGTCGGTGGTCAGCAAAGTCCTGGTCGACAATGGGTCCAGTGCGAACATTTGTCCTCTCTCTACACTACACAAGTTGAAAGTGGATATCGGCAGGATACGCAAGAACAGCATATGTGTCCGAGGGTTTGATGGAGGAGGCAAGGCATCGGTCGGGGACATAGTGTTAATCTTAACAATCGGACCAGTGGAGTTCACCATGGAATTCCAGGTGCTTGGACATGGTAGTTTCATATAACCTTCTGATAGGGCGACCGTGGATCCATGCCGCAAAAGCAGTTCCATCCACCCTACACCAACTAGTCAAGTTTGAGTGGGACCAACAGGAGATCGTAGTCCATGGAGAGAATGATCTACAACCAGGCACCATCGTCCCCTTTGTTGAGACAGAAGAGGATGTTGGGCCATGGGTATACTAGATCTGCGATGTGGTATCCGCCAACCGAGTTCCAGAAGGGGAATGCATTCCCAATGACAGAATAATTACCGCATACGTCATGGTGGCTCATGAAATGCTGAGAAACGGTTTCGTACCCGGCAAAGGTTTAGGTGCATCTCTGCAAGGAATCATACAACCGGTATCTGTGGTCGAAAATGTAGGAACCTTTGGCTTGGGATTCAAGCCAACATCAGAGGACATCCAGCGAGCCAAGAGGAATAAGCAGAAGACATGGGTGCTCCCGAAGCTTGTTCCACGCCTTTCCCGATCTTTTGTCAGGTCCGGAGTAAGAGGACATCCGGCGACAAAGGTTCCCAGTCCTAGGGTTAGGCCAGACGAAGAGTTCTTAAGAAAGTTCGAGGACATATTCGCAGATGTATGCATGCTAGAGGATGGCGAAGGATCCAGCCATGCCGATATACAGTTTGTGGGATCGAAAGCAAAGTTGAATAATTGGAAGGCTACTCCTCTCCCTGTCCGGAAAGAGTCTTGGTAGTTTGTTTTGGATTGTTTTCTTTTGAAATTTTGTGTTGGGATTGTCCCCGAAGTAAAATCCGTTTGTTTCAGTTCATTTTGATTTGAGTTCGCAAGTTTGTTTTTCCTTGTACTGTTCCCATTAATGAAATTTTGTTCCTTTCGTTTCTAATTTTGTTTATTTTCCTTCTTTTTACTTTTCTGAGCAGCTTTCTTTCAACTGATCTTAATGATATGGCGTGCTTAAAGATTAATCAACCCAATCTAGAAAGTCAATCGGGTTTGGAAATAATAACGCATGAAATAAGAGGTGACGAGAGTGAACCGGAATACGGCGATGATGAAGCCGTAGAAGAAATCGGTGAAGAATTAAGTCACTTCGAGGAAAAACCCAAACCAAATTTAAATGATACCGAGGCTGTTAATCTGGGGGACACAGATGACGTCAAAGAAACTAGAATAAGTGTCCATATTGAACCCAACCCGAGAGAAGAATTGATCAAAACACTCATGGAGTTTAGAGACATTTTCGCATGGTCGTACGACGACATACCAGGACTCAGCACTGACCTAGTGGTCCATAAATTGCCTACTGACCCGGCATGCCCGCCCGTCAAACAAAAACTGCGGAAATTTAAGACGGAGATGAGTGTAAAGATCAAGGAGGAAGTAACCAAGCAGTTGCAGGCGAAAGTCATTCGTGTCACTCGATACCCTGAATGGTTGGCTAACGTAGTACCGGTGCCAAAGAAAGACGGAAAGATCAGAGTATGCGTGGACTACCGCAATCTCAACAAGGCGAGTCCTAAGGATAATTTCCCGCTTCCCAATATTCATATCCTGATTGATAATTTTAGCCCATTTAAGCATCTCAAAATATGAAACAATAGTACAACAGCGGGGAAACCAAGTCCCAAAATATACTAACTCCCATAGACCGAAGGGTCAAGAGTCATGAGCCTCTACTGAACATGAATGTGTAAAGGTTTACAAAATACCAAGTGCGGAAAGAAATGTCAATACAGAATCAAAAGACAGTAAGAAGGAATATCGGGTCCTGCGGACTCTGCAGCTACCTCGAATATCCACAAACGTCGCCTCGCACAGCTACTGGATCACTGCTGAGAGGTACCTGGATCTGCACACAAGGTGCATGGAGTAAAATGAGTACTGCCAGACTCAGTGGTAATAAACAAGGGTAAGACAGCGCATATAAGAAATCCGCAATAAAGCACTATGTAAAGCTATAATCAGCTACCCTGTCATAGAATCAATATTCTCCGTACCTGTACCGACAATACCAATAAATAGCATAACAGCTAGCAGATGTAGCTAAATGCAATGCAATGCATGATATGACCGCTACGGCGTGTAGCCGACTCCAATTTTGGGTACCCGTGCTCACTGTGGGGGTTCAGACTCCGGAGGGGCTCCTACAGCCCAAGCACATCTCATAGAGATATTCCTGCGGCGTGCAGTCAGATCCAACATATATCTCGCTGCGGCGTGCAGCCCGATCCACTACTAGTCAGCTAATATGCAGATACAGCCTCGCGAGGCTCAAAAGTAGTTTTTGAAAACTCTTTTTATCATTTTTCAGTTGGAAAACGGTAATATCAAGTTCCAGAGATTGGAATTAGCATAATAACAGAAATAGCTGCGGACTAGTAGTAAACTAGCATGTCTATATGATAAGACAATGATAACGATCCTCGCGGGATCCAATAATTGGCTCACGGCCTACAAGTATACTCAACCGCCCAAGAAGGGGGTTCAACGGCTCGAGAATAGCCAATAATACAGTATCAACAGGTCGGACTAATATATAGTCTCCAGTTCATGATCGACCCCGCACTCTCAAGAGTGTGCGTGTCTCGCCGCTATACAGCGTCACAAAGTGGTATACCGGGGTTTCGAACCCGCTGCTCATCGAGAGTGTGCGTGTCTCGCCGCTATACAGCGTCACAAAGTGGTATACCGGGGTTTCGAACCCGCCGGTCATCACCCACATCTATTACTCACCTCAATACAGCGCGACGACTACTCCGCAATGCCCTTGCCACGAGAATCAAGCTCCGTACGCGTAGAATCTGATCAAATACAATAAAAATACAACAATTTAGGCCAATGGGACGACACCCAATCAATACAACTCAATTTACATCAAAATTCCCAAAGTTGTCAAAACCCGAGCCCCGGGCCCACATTCCGAAAATTTACGAAATTCACATTTCTGGAACCCTCGTCTCAATACGAGTCTAAGCATATCAATTTTACCAAAATCGGACTCCATTTGCCCATTCAAAACCTTGATTTTCTAAAGTCCAAGACTAGGGCTAAATCCTCCATAAATTACCCCAAATTCCTCCATTTTCATGATATAATTGCATGATATTATCAATACTAATCATAATATGAGTTCATAGTTGATTACCTGATGATTTCCCTTGATTTCCTCCTCAAAATCGCCCAAAATCGCCCTTAAGCCGAGACCCCCAAATGTTAAAATGTTTCTGAAATTTTCTAACTTCTGATACACTTACTTACAGCGATTTTCGCTTCTGCGGAACATTTTCCGCTTCTACGCTCCCGCATCCGCGACCAAAGGGTCGCTTCAGCGGTTCCGGCCAAATCCGCTTCTGCGATATACGGACCGCCTCTGCGCGTCCGCTTCTGCGAAGCTTTTCCCGCTCCTGCGGGTTTTCCCGCTTCCGCGTCTAGGCGTCCGCTTCTGCGGACTCGCCTAAGCGGCTAGCCTTCCGCTTCTGCGATACTTCCCCCATAGCCCTTGGCCGCTTCTGCGGCTCAACATCCGCTTCAGCGGTGCCGCACCTGCGGGCTCCCATATCCGCTTCTGCGGACTCGCTCCTGCGACCAAAATTCCGCAGGAGCGAAAATGACAGAACCAGACTCTTCAACCTGCAATTTCCATGATTTTCTTCCGTTTAACCATCCGAAAACACCCCGAGGCCCCCGGACCTCATCCAAACACACCAACACATCTTAATACCTTATTCGAACTTGCTCTCAAATCCTCAAAACACGTCTAACAACATCGAAACCCATAATTCGCATCGAATTCAAGCCTAAATTCCTTAAAACATTCCAAATTACACATTCAATCAAAAACCAGACCAAACGACGTCCGAATGACCTGAAATTTTGCAGGCACATCCAAAATCACCTAACGGAGCTACTGCAACTGTCGAAATTCCATTCTGACCCCCGGATCAATATCTCACCTACCGTTCGGATTTCGCCAAAAATTCAACCTTAGCCAATTCAAGCCTATTTCTACACCGGTCCTCCAAATTCAATTCCGATCGCTCCCCTAAGTCACAAATCACCTCCCGGAACTAGTCGAATCATCAGAATCCGGTTCCGAGCACTCTAACTCAATAGTCAACTCTTGGTTGACTTTTCATATTCAAGCTTTCTTCAAACATGCTATTTGTTTCATTTTCAATTCAAGTCACTCCTAACTCACCCGATATACTCTAATACTGTTTTAAAAGCACAATATATGTAAATGCAAGGTAACGGGGTGGTAATTCCCGTAACGACGGGCCGGGTCGTTACATTCTCCCCAACTTAAACAAACGCTCGTCCGCGAGCGGGTTAAGAAACATACCCGGAGCATCAAACAAGTGTGGATATCTGCTCTGCATTTCCTGTTCGGTCTCCCAAGTTACTTCCTCCACGGTACGACCTCTCCAGTGCACTTTCACTGAAGCTATGTCTTTGGATCTCAGCTTACGAACCCGTCGACCCAAAATGGCTACCGGTTCCACATCATAGGTCAACTCCTCATCCATCCTGTATCGTGCTGAAGTCCAACACATGAGACGGGTCTCCGACATACTTCCGGAGCATAGATACATGGAACACCGGGTGAACTCCCGACAAACCGGGTGGCAAAGCAAGCATATAAGCCACCTCCCCAACTTTCCTAAGCACCTCAAAAGGTCCAATGAACCTTGGGCTCAACTTTCCTTTCTTTCCAAACCTCATAACACCCTTCATAGGCGAAACTTTCAACAACACCTTCTCACCTACTGAATAAGACACATCTCGGACCTTCCGGTCTGCATAACTCTTCTGACGCGACTGAGCTGTGCGAAGTCTCTCCCGAATCACCTTCACCTTATCTAAGGCATCTTGGACTAACTCTGTCCCTAACAACCTAGCCTCGCCGGGCTCGAACCAACCAACTGGAGATCTACACCGCCTCCCATATAAAGCTTCATACGGTGCCATCTGAATGCTGGACCGATAGCTATTATTGTAAGCAAACTCCGCCAAAGGCAAATAATCAGCCCATGAACCACCAAAATCAATGACACAAGCACGCAACATGTCCTCCAATATCCGAATAGTACGCTCAGACTGCCCATCCGTCTGTGGATGAAATGCTGTGCTCAACTCTACCTGTGAACCCAACTCTCGCTGAAATGTCCTCCAGAACTGAGAAGTGAACTGGGTACCTCTGTCTGATATGATAGAAATGGGAACTCCATGCAATCTCATAATCTCACGGATGAATATCTCTGCTAACCGCTCTGAGGAGTATGTAGTACACACAGGAATGAAATGAGCTAACTTGGTCGACCTATCCACAATCACCCAAACTGAATCAAACTTCCTCGCTGTCCGAGGGAGTCCACTAACAAAGTCCATAGTTATTCTTTCCCACTTCCACTCCGGAATATCAATACGTCGGAATACACCACCAGGTCTCCGATGCTCATACTTGACCTGCTGACAGTTTAGACACCGAGCCACATGGCTCACAATATCTTTCTTCATCTTTCTCCACCAGTAATGCTGCTTCAAATCCTGGTACATCTTCGCGGCTCCTGGATGAATAGAATACCGCGAGCTATGGGCTTCCTCCAATATCAATTCACGAAGGCCGTCAACATTGGGCACGCATATCCGGCCCCGCATCCGCAACACACCATCACTATCAATAGTGACATCCCTAGCATCATCATGCTGAACTCTGTCCTTAAGGACAAGTAAGTGTGGATCATCATACTGGCGCTCTCGAATACGATCATATAAAGAAGAACGAGCTACTACATAAGCCATCACCCGACCGGGCTCAGAAATATCCAGCCTTACCATCTGGTTAGCTAACGCCTGAACATCAACTGCTAGGGTCTCTCCCCAACTGGAATATACGCCAAACTACCCATACTAATAGCCTTCCGGCTCAATGCATCAGCCACTACATTGGCTTTCCCGGGATGATACAAGATAGTAATATCATAGTCTTTAAGCAACTCAAGCCATCTCCGCCGCCTCAAATTTAGATCTTTCTGCTTAAACAAATGCTGAAGGCTGCGGTGGTCTGTATATACATCACAAGATACACCATATAGGTAATGCCTCCAAATCTTCAAGGCATGAACAATAGCAGCTAACTCCAAATCGTGAACAGGGTAGTTTTTCTCGTGGGGCTTTAGCTGACGAGAAGCATATGCAATAACTCTACCCTCCTGCATCAACACACAACCGAGTCCAACTCTGGAAGCATCACAATACACCGTATATGACCCCGAAGCCGATGGTAACACAAGTACTGGAGCCGTGGTCAAAGCCTCCTTGAGCTTCTGAAAGCTCTCCTCACATTCATCAGACCACACAAATGGAGCATTCTTCTGTGTCAGTTTAGTCAACGGTGAAGCAATAGATGAGAAATCCTGAACAAACCGACGATAATAGCCTGCCAAGCCGAGAAAACTCCGAATCTCTGTAGCTGAGGAAGGTCTGGGCCAATTCTGCACTGCCTCGACCTTCTGAGGATCAACCCGAATACCATCACTGGACACTATATGTCCCAGAAAACCCACGGTATCAAGCCAGAACTCACATTTAGAAAATTTTGCATAAAGCTTCTCTTCCCTCAACCTCTGCAATGCCACTCTCAAATGCTGTGCATGCTCCTCCTGGCTGCGTGAATATACAAGGATATCATCAATAAACACGATCACAAAAGAATCAAGGTACGGCCGAAATACACTATTCATCAAGTGCATGAATGCTGCTGGGGCATTAGTCAACCCGAAAGACATCACCAGGAACTCGTAGTGCCCATATCGCGTCCTGAACGCTGTCTTCATAATATCTGAGTCCCTGATCTTCAACTGATGATAGCCCGATCGAAGATCAATCTTAGAAAATACACTAGCTCCCCGGAGCTGATCAAATAGGTCCTCAATACGAGGCAATGGGTATTTATTCTTCACTGTTACCTTGTTCAGCTGCCTGTAATCAATGCACATTCTCATTGTGCCATCTTTCTTCTTTACGAACAACACCGGTGCACCCCAAGGTGACACACTTGGACGAATGAAACCCTTATCTAAGAGTTCCTGAAGCTGTTCTTTCAATTCTTTTAACTCCGCTGGTGCCATGCGATAAGGAGGAATAGAAATGGGCTGAGTGCCCGGCACCAAGTCAATACCAAAGTCAATATCTCTGTCAGGTGGCATGCCCGGCAGGTCTGAGGGGAATACATCTGGAAAGTCCCTTACAACAGGTACATAATCAATGCTAGGAGACTCAGCTCCCACATCTCTCACAAAAGCTAAGTACGATAAACACCCCTTTTCAACCATCTTCCGAGCTTTTAAGAACGAAATGACATGGCTAGGGACGAAATCAGTCGAACCCCGCCACTAAATCTGAGAAATACCAGGAATGGCCAACGTAACTGTCTTAGCATGACAGTCCAATATAACATGGTACGGAGACAACCAGTCCATACCCAATATAACATCAAAGTCCACCATACCCAACAATAACAAATCTGCCTGGGTCTCCAGACCCCCAATAGATATAACACAGGATCTATAGACATGATCCACAACAATCGTATCACCCACGGGGTGGATACATGAACAGGTAAATCAAGACTACCACGAGTCGCACCCAAATGATGTGCAAAATAAGAGGACACGTAAGAATATGTGGATCCTGGATCAAATAGAACAGAGGCATCTCCGTGACAGACAGAAATGATACCTGTAATCACTGCATCGGAGGCAACTGCATCGCGCCTGTCAGGAAGTGCATAGAAATGTGCCTGGCCTCCACCAGATCTCTCCTCGCCCCTAGGGCGACCCCGAGAAGGCTGACCTCCACCTCTACTAAACTAAGATGGTGCTGAAGAGGAGGGTTGATCCCTCTGCTGAGTCCTGCCCCTACGTAGTCGAGGGCACTGTCTCCTCATGTGAAGGGAACCCCTCTCCGCAGAAGAACCCTGGGCTGAAGAAGTATGTCCTGCACTCTGGGCTGGGAGGGCACTAAGTGATGACTGACCCTGCTGAAACCCCTGTCGACCACGACCATAAGAACCTTCGCTCTGCTTAGGGCGGCCTGAATGAGAAGGTCTAGATGAGCGACCTCTTCTCTACTGGGAATGCCCCACAGATGGAGCACCACTGAAACTACCAGAACCACGAGGCCTTTTGGCCTCCTGCTCCTCCTTTTCTCGGTGACGATCTGCCTCAATGGAGCGTGCCATATCAGCTACCTGCTCAAACGATGATGACAGAACTCGCTCGCTGGTCATAAGAATACGAATAGAGTAGTTGAGGCCATCGATGAACCTCCTGATCCTCTCCCTATCATTAGGGATCATCCACGTGGCATGCCTAGCCAACTGTGTGAATCTGAGCTCATACTGGGTCACAGACATGTCGCCCTGAATCAACCACTCGAACTGGCGACGTAGCTCCTCGCGACGAGACTGAGGTACATATTTCTCTAGAAAGAGAGTAGAGAACTGCTGCCATGTGAGAGGTGCTGCTCTTGGAGGCCTACGCCTCTCAAACTCCTCCCACCAATCAAATGCGGGACCAGTGAACTGAAATGTAGTAAATGAAACTCCGCTGGACTCAAGAATACCAGCCGTACGCAGCATCTTCTGACATTTATCCAAGAAACCCTGGGCATCCTCGCCCTCAACGCCACTGAAATGGGGTGGCTGAAGTCTACCAAACCTCTCGAGACGACGCTGCTCGTCCTCGGGCATAACCTGAACCATATGCTCTGGAGCTGGAGCTGGTGCAGCTGGAGGAATAACCGGTGCAACCACCTGAGCGGGGACTGCCTCTGGCATCTGAAGTCCCCTGAACAACCGGATCAGGTGTGCGAGCTGCAGGGGTCTGCTGACCACCCCCTGACTGAGATGTCGCTACAGTAGCGGTAGCTGAAACTACCCGAGCCAAACCGGAACACACTGATAATATCTGGGCAAGAGTCTCCTGAAGACCAGGAATAGCAATAGATATAGTCTGGCCCTGAACTGGGACTGCTGGAGCTTCAACCACTGGGGGCTGCTCCTGAACTGGTACAACAGGCGGGTCAGCTGGCACTGCCTCAGCTGCACTACCTCTAACTCTAGCACGACCGCGCCCACGGCCTCTAACAGGTGGCAATGGAGGTCGTCCACCTCGTCCCGATGCTCGCGTTCTCGCCATCTGCGAGAGAATAGAATATAGAAGTTCAGTTCTCAGAACAACAAGATCGCACGACAGAGTTCAAGAAAAGTGAAGTTTTTCCTAAAGGTTCGCGGCCTCCCGAGGATAAGTACAGGCGTCCCCATACCGATCCACAAGACTCTACTAACCGGCTCAAGACTCATGAGGCCTAGTAAACCTAGGCTTTGATACCAACTTGTCACGACCCCAAATCCGGTCGTGATGGCGCCCAGCACATTGCTAAGCCAGCCTGACCAATCAATATCAACCACGGAGCTAGAAGCTCACTTTAACCCATTTAGGCATATTAATTCACAAAAATAATAGTGATACATACACTGAAAACGGGGAACCAAGTCCCATAATACATTAACTCCCATAGACCAAGGGTCAAGAGTCATGAGCCTCTACTGAACATGAGTGTGTAAAGGTTTACAAAATACCAAGTGCGGAAAGAAATGTCAATACAAAATCCAAAGACAGTAGGAAGGAATATCGGGTCCTGCGGACTCTGCGGCTACCTCGAATATCCACAAACGTCGCCTCGCACAGCTACTGGATCACTGCTGAGAGGTACCTGGATCTGCACACAAGGTGCAGGGAGTAAAATGAGTACCGCCAGACTCAGTGGTAATAAACAAGGGTAAGACAGCGCAGATAAGAAATCCGCAATAAAGCACTATGTAAAGCTATAATCAGCTACCCTGTCATAGAATCAATCTTCACTGTACCTGTTCCAACAAATACCAATCAATAGCATAACAGCTAGCAGATGTAGCTAAATGCAATGCAATGCATGATATGACCGCTACGGCGTGTAGCCGACTCCAATTTTGGGTACCCGTGCTCACTGTGGGGGTTCAGACTCCGGAGGGGCTCCTGCAGCCCAAGCACATCTCATAGAGATATTCCTGCGGCGTGCAGTCCGATCCAACATATATCTCGCTGCGGCGTGCAGCCCGATCCACTACTAGTCAGCTAATATGCAGATACAGCCTCGCAAGCTCAAAAGTAGTTTTTGAAAACTCTTTTATCATTTTTCAGTTAGAAAACAGTAATATCAAGTTCCAGAGATTGGAATTAGCATAATAACAAAAATAGCTACGGACTAGTAGTAAACTAGCATGTCTATATGATAAGACAATGATAACGATCCTCGCGGGATCCAATAACTGGCTCACGGCCCACATGTATACTCAACCGCCCAAGAAGGGGGTTCCTCGGCTCAAGAGTGGCCATTATCACAATATACATATACATATATGCAACCGTCCGAGAAGGAGGTTCGACGGCTCTAGAATAGCCAATAATACAGTATCAACAGGTTGGACTAATATGTAGTCTCCAGTTCATGATCGACCCCGCACTCACAAGAGAGTACGTGTCTCGCCGCTATACAGCGTCACAAAGTGGTATACCGGGGTTTCGAACCCGTCGGTCATCACCCACATCTATTACTCACCTCAATACGGCGCGACGATTACTCCGAAATGCCCTTGCCACGAGAATCAAGCTCCGCACGTGTAGAATCTGATCAAATACGGTAAAAATACAACAATTTAGGCCAATGGGACGACACCCAATCAATACAACTCAATTTACATCAAAATTCCCAAAGTTGTCAAAACCCGAGCCCCGGGCCCACATTCCGAAAATTTACGAAATTCACATTTCCGGAACCCTCGTCTCAATACGAGTCTAAGCATATCAATTTTACCAAAATCGGACTCCATTTGCCCATTCAAAACCTTGATTTTCTAAAGTCCAAGACTAGGGCTAAATCCTCCATAATTACCCCAAATTCCTCCATTTTCATGATATAATTGCATGATATTATCAATACTAATCATAATATGAGTTCGTAGTTGATTACCTGATGATTTCCCTTGATTTCCTCCTCAAAATCGCCCAAAATCGCCCTTAAGCCGAGACCCCCAAATGTTAAAATGTTTCTGAAATTTTCTAACTTCTGATACACTTACTTACAGCGATTTTCGCTTCTGCGGAACATTTTCCGCTTCTACGCTCCCGCATCCGCGACCAAAGGGTCGCTTCAGCGGTTCCAGGCCTAGCCGGCCATTTCCGCTTCTGCGAACAAAGGGCCGCTTAAGCGGTCCCGCTTCTGCGAAGAAGCTTCCGCTTCTGCGGACAAATCCGCCTCTGCGCATCCTCGACCGCTTCTGCGGTCTCGCCCAAACGGTCAAACGTCCGCTTCTGCGGAACCAGCCCAATTGCCCTCGTCCGCTTCTGCGATCATTGGGTCGCACCGGCGACCCCGCTTCGGCGGAAAGGCGTCCGCTTCTGCGAAACACCCGCTCCTGCGCTCCCATATCCGCTTCTGCGGACTCGCTCCTGCGACCAAAATTCCGCAGGAGCGAAAATGACAGAACCAGACTCTTCAACCTGCAATTTCCATGATTTTCTTCCGTTTAACCATCCGAAAACACCCCGAGGCCCCCGGACCTCATCCAAACACACCAACACATCTTAATACCTTATTCGAACTTGCTCCAATCCTCAAAACACGTCTAACAACATCAAAACCCATAATTCACATCGAATTCAAGCCTAAATTCCTTAAAACATTCCAAATTACACATTCAATCAAAAACCCGACCAAACGACGTCCGAATGACCTGAAATTTTGCAGGCACATCCAAAATCACCTAACGGAGCTATTGCAACTGTCGGAATTCCATTCCGACTCCCGGATCAAAATCTCACCTACCGTTCGGATTTCGCCAAAATTCAACCTTAGCCAATTCAAGCCTATTTCTACACCGGGTCTCCAAATTAAATTCCGATCGCTCCCCTAAGTCACAATTCACCTCCCGGAACTAACCGAATCGTCAGAATCCGGTTCCGAGCACTCTAACTCAATAGTCAACTCTTGGTTGACTTTTCATATTCAAGCTTTCTTCAAACATGCTATTTGTTTCATTTTCAATTCAAGTCACTCCTAACTCACCCGATATACTCTAATACTGTTTTAAAAGCACAATATATGTAAATGCAAGGTAACGGGGTGGTAATTCCCGTAACGACGGGCCGGGTCGTTACATGATCGTAACCTGGACCTGTGCAAAAACGCACAGAAGTGTAGCATCAGCACAACCGACCCCATGTCCTGATTGATAATTGCGCCGGACGTGAAATCGGATCCTTTGTGGATTGCTACGCGGGATATCATCAGATCTTGATGGATGAAGAGGACGCAGAAAAAACGGCTTTTATCACACCGTGGGGGACTTATTGCTACCGGGTGATGCCGTTCGGTTTGAAGAACGCAGGGGCAACATACATGAGGGCGATGACTACGGTATTCCATGACATGATACACAAAGAAATTGAAGTGTACGTGGATGATGTGATCATAAAATCTAGACGTCAAGAAGACCACATTGCCGATCTCAGGAAGTTTTTCCAAAGACTTCGTAAATATGATATCAAGCTCAATCCGGCCAAATGCGCATTCGGAGTTCCATCAGGAAAGTTGCTAGGATTCATCGTCAGCCGACGGGGCATTGAGTTAGACCCATCCAAAATCAAGTCCATCTAGGAGTTACCCCCGCCAAAGAATAAAACAGAGGTAATGAGTTTGTTGGGAAGGTTAAATTACATCAGTAGGTTTATTGCTCAGCTTACGGCAACCTGTGAACCCATATTCCGCCTATTGAAGAAAGACGCTGCGATAGAATGGACGGCAGAATGTCAGGAAGCGTTTGACCGGATCAAAGGGTATCTGTCAAATCCACCCGTACTAGTTCCGCCTGAGCCAGGTAGACCCCTGATTCTTTATCTGACGGTCTTGGAGAATTCGTTTGGTTGCGTACTGGGGCAGCATGATCTTACTGGCAGGAAGGAACGGGCCATTTACTACCTCAGTAAGAAATTTACAGTCCACGAGGTCAAGTACACTCATCTTGGAAAAGACCTGCTGTGCTTTGACTTGGGTAGCCCAAAAGCTGAAACATTATTTGTCTTCTTACACCACTTACCTCATTTCGCGTTTGGATCCGTTGAAGTATATTTTCCAGAAACCTATGCCTACGGGGAGGTTAGCAAAATGGCAAATATTACTTACAGAGTTCGACATCATATATGTGACAAGGACGGCTATGAAAGCTCAAGCCCTAGCCGATCACTTAGGTGAGAATCCTGTTAATGACGGATACGAACCTTTGAGGACGTATTTTCCAGACGAAGAAGTACTGCAGATTGATGGGTTGGAGTTAACCGAGGATCCAGGGTGGAAGCTTTTCTTCGACGGAGCGACGAACGCAAAAGGAGTCGGAGTAGGGGCTGTGCTTATCTCTGAAACAGGACATCACTATCATGTTACTGCTCAACTACGTTTTCATTGTACCAATAATATGGCTGAGTACGAGGCATGTATCTTGGGGTTACGATTAGCGGTGGACATGGATGTACGGGACGTCTTGGTCTTGGGGGACTCGGACCTTCTGGTACATCAGATTCAGGGAGAATGGGAAACCAGAGATCTTAAAGCTCATCCCGTATCGTCAGTGTTTGCATGACCTGATCAAGCGCTTTCGATCAGTAGAATTCAAGCACATCCCAATGATGCATAATGAGGTTGCCGACGCTCTAGCTACTTTAGTGTCAATGCTACATCACCCGGACAAGGTTCGTGTCGATCCGTTACATATTCAGATCCGGAATCAACATGCTTATTGCAATATGATAGAGGAAGAGATGGATGGTGAGCCATGGTTTCATGATGTCAAGGAATACCTCAGGGTTAGGAATATACCCAGAGCAAGCAACTGGAGATCAAAAGAGAGCTATTCGGCGATTGGCTAACGGTTTTTTCCTTAGTGGAGGGGTGTTGTACAAAAGAACCCCAGATTTGGGATGGTTGAGATGTATAGATGCAAGTCAAGCCACAACAGTGATGACGGATATACACTCGGGAGTTTGCGGACCACACATGAGCGGATATGTATTGGCAAAGAAGATTCTTCGAGCAGGATATTATTGGCTCACTATGGAGCGGGATTGTATAAGTTTCATGTGAAGATGCCATCAGTGTCAGATACACGGAGATTTGATTCATTCTCCGCCAACCGAGTTGCATACAATGTGAGCACCATGGCCGTTTGTTGCATGGGGTATGGATGTTATTGGACCTATAGAACCTGCGGCTTCCAATGGTCATAGGTTCATTCTGGTAACAATCGATTATTTTACCAAATGGGTGGAGGCCAAAACCTTCAAATCAGTAACCAAGAAGGCGGTGGTGGACTTCGTGCATGCCCACATCATCTGTAAGTTTGGAATTCCAAAGATAATCATCACGGATAACGGTGCCAATCTTAACAGCGGATTGATGAAGGAGGTCTGTCAACAGTTCAAGATTACACACCAAAATTCCACGCCATATCGTCCCAAAGCAAATGGTGAGGTTGAAGCAACAAACAAAAATATAAAGAAGATATTGAGGAAGATGGTAGAAGGGTCTAGGCAATGGCATGAAAAGTTACCATTTGCACTGTTAGGTTATCGCACTACCGTCCGGACTTTGGTAGGTGCAACTCCTTACTTGTTGGTGTACGGGACTGAAGCAGTAATACCAGCAGAAGTTGAAATCCCATCCTCCGAATTGTCGCTGAAGCTGAGATTGACGATGATGAGTGGGTCAAAACCCGATTGGAGCAATTGAGCTTGATCGGTGAAAAGAGATTGAGTGTGACGACCCGGCCCGTCGTCACGGGAATTACCACCCCGTTATGTTGTAATTACATAATTCATGCTTTTATATAAGTGTTAGAGTCTATCGGGGGAGTTAGGAGTGAATTGGATTGAAAATGAGGCATATAGCCTTTTTGAAGGAGACTTGAATAAGGAAAGTCAACCCGGAGTTGACTATTTGGTTAGAGGACTCGGAATCGGATTCTGATGATTCGGTTAGTTCCGGAAGGTGATTTGTGACTTAGGGGAGCAATCGGAATTGAATTTGGAGGCCGGTGTAGAAATAGGCTTGAATTGGCTAAGGTTGAATTTTGGCGAAATCCGAACGGTAGGTGAGATTTTGATCCGGGGGTCGGAATGGAATTCCGACAGTTGCAGTAGCTCCGTTAGGTGATTTTGGATGTGCCTGCAAAATTTCAGGTCATTCGGACATCGTTTGGTCGGGTTTTTGATCGAATGTGTAATTCGGAAAGTTTTAAGAAATTTAGGCTTGAATCCGTGTGTAATTGGTGATTTTGATGTTTAGGGTGGTGTTTTTATGATTGGAACAAGTTTGTATCGTGTTTTGGAGTATGTTGGTGGTTTTCGTTGGGGTCCCGGGGGCCTCGGGATGGATTCGGGGGTCCAAACGGACCAATTTGTGCCAAAAGACACTGCTGTTCTGCTGCAATAATCGCAGAAAAATTTTGTTCTCCGCGATCGCGGAGATGGCCATGCGATCGCGTAAGGGAGAAATCCTGAGCTCTGCGATCGCGAAGCAAAGCCTGCGATCGCGTAAGTCTGAAGGTTGGAGCATTGCGATCGCGTGAGGTTTTATGCGATCGCGTAGGGTATTTGGTCGGAAGCAGTGCGATCGCGTGTCGTGTGTCGCGATCGCGTAGGTTAATCTGGGAGCCGGCCGAGTTTGTTCACTGCGATCGCGTTAGTTCGTTTGCGATCGCGTAGGGTCACTGAATTGTTCACTGCGATCGCGTCGAGGATCACGCGATCGCGTAGAGGAAAATTAGGCCGCCCAAAATTTGTGCATCGCGATCGCGTGCCAAAGGCTGCGATCGCGTAGGGTTAATCGGTCTGGCAGAGAATTTAATCACAGAACAGAGGGGCTACGGGTTTCATTCATGAAACCTCCATTTTTGAGTTCTAGAGAGAGAAACTCACGGGAATTGCTGGTAATTCATCGGGGATTCGTTGGAGGTAAGTTTTGTGGCTTAATTACATCATTTTAACATGAAATCCTTGGTTAAATCCATGTAAATGGAAGATTTAAGGTGGGTTTGAGCCCTAGGCCTAAATTTAAGAAAAACACTGATTTGAGTGGGCAAATGGAGTCCGATTTTGGTAAATTTTATATGCCTAGACTCGTATCGAGATGAGGATTCCGAATATGTAATTTTTGTAATTTTTCGACAAGTGTACCAAAAGTCGGGTTTTGACAACTTGTGGGTTTTGATATAAATTGGGTTATTTCGAATGAATTTCGTGAAATTAGCGTATATTGATGCATTCTCTATGATTTTGAGCGGAGTTGGCATCCGAGGAGATTGATTTGCGAGGCAAGCGCAAGGCGGATTGAAGCTTCTACCGGTTCGAGGTGAGTGGTAGTAGTAAACAATGCACTGAGGGTTTGAAACCCCGTACTAGCACTTTACAGTGCTATATTGAGATGAGACACGCGTTCTATGACGGGCGTGGTGACATTGTGATAGGGGGTTCGGACTTAGTCCTTCCGGGCTAATAGAATACTGTGTTGTACGACTGTTAATGAGGTTATGACTGTACAATTGGGCTAATAGCCATGTTTGGGGCCTTGTGCCGATCTGTAGAGCATTAGGGAACCTATAGAGCTAGGTGACCTTTATATCGTGTTGGAAATATACACTCGGCCATAGCTCTAGCTGTATAGCATAATATGAGCCCGTACTAGATGTGTACATTGAGAGAGATTATCTAGGGTGGAATTCCCTGTTCTAGCTGAGTGGGTCTGAAAGGCCAAGTTTATACCGATTGAGATGAGATGTTATATTGGGCCTGAAAGGCCAAGTCTATATTAACTGAGACAGGGTCAAGGACCCATTGTGATATATTATATTGGGCCTGAGAGGCCAAGTGCATATTGACTGGGATAGGGTCGAGGACCCGTTATGAGGTATTATGTATATAGATACCTATATTGGATCGGACTGCACGCCGCAGTAATGTACATGCAATATACATGTAATATACATGTGGGACGGACTGCACGCCGCAGTATTATTGCGCTTGGGCTGTAGGAGCCCCTTCGGAGTCTGAGTTTGCACACATTCCAGTGAGCGCTGGTATATTATGGGATCGGGCTGCACGCCGCAGCAGTATAATTATATATGTATATATATATATTGGATCGGACTGCACGCCGCAGTGATATATGGTGGACCTGGCTGCACGCCATAGCACCATAGCGCTTGGGCCTAGGGAGCCCCTCCGAAGTCTGTATACACCCCCAGTGAGCGCCGTCGACGTAAAATGGAGCGGGCTGCGCGCCGCAGCGGTATATGTATTGGAGCGGGCTGCACGCCGCAGCATTATACTTAATCATACCCTACTATTTACTTAAATACTTATACATTATAGACATAAGTATGTGTCTTTATATGTTGAGATGGCCGTACACCGTAGGGGTACGAGCGAGGGTTAGTTCAGTGTGGAATCTTGTAGAGATAAACGTAGATTGGAGGTTAAAGTACTACTATAGTGATGACGTACTTGTGAAGGTTGCCTTAGAACTGCTAAGTGATAGCACAGGAGTTCTTACTTTCGGTTATTATTTATTATTGTTACTCACTGAGTTGAAATATACTCACCCCACTCCCCTGCACTTTTTGGTGCAGATCCACAGGTGCCCGAGAGCAGTTGAGACATTTTAGCTGCTGATCCATATCTACTTTTGCGGAGATTACGAGGTAGCTGCCAGCGTCCGCAGAGCTTGTTTTCTCCTTCTTCATCATCTTGTTGATTTCCTATTTGTCTAGACTTGGTTGTATTAGGATGCTATTCTGTAGAGGCTCGGTCTCGTGACACCACGATATGTTTGGGACCGTATTTTGTATGTTTTGACGTTTCGGTTATCACCTGCTATGACTAACTACTGTTTAAGTTTAATTTATTTAATAATTGGCTGGTTAAAGAGATGATATGGTCGGGCTTGCCTAGCATTGTGTTGGGCGCCATCACGACCGGGGTTTGGGTCGTGACAAGTTGGTATCGGAGCCCAGGTTAACAGGTCTCGCGAGTCATGAGCCGGTTGGTAGAGTCTCGTGGATCGGTGCGGGGACGCTTGTACTTATCCTCGGGAGGCTGCAAACCTTTTTAGGAAAAGTTTCAATTCTTGGAATTCTCGTCGTGCGATTACTTTTGACTTGAACTGAACTTTGACATTCTATTCTCTCGGAGATGGCGAGAACTCGATCATCCGGACGTGGAGGACGACCACCACTACCACCTACTAGAGGCCGTGGACGCGGTCGTGGTCGTGGCGGAGTTAGGGCACGGTGAGCGGCGCCGGCTGACCCGCGGCCCCGATTGCGGAGGTGCCGGCGGCACCGGATCGGGCACCGAGTGTGCCCGTTGCTATTCGGGTCTACGGGAGACCACGGCTCGGATGCTAGCGATGCACGCGGCCTAGCACGGGCGGTTTCGGTTACTACTGCGGCGGCTGCATCGGGGATCGGGGGTGGTCATCGGACCCCTGCAGTACGCACTCCGAGCCGGCGGTGCGGGGCATACGGACACCGAGAGGCTCCTCCGGGTTCGGCTCCGTGGTTACGGTTCGGCCCGGCGGATCGAGTTCGGGGGGACGGGGTCCCGGCTATGACGGACGATGAGCGGCGTCGTCTCGAGAGGTTCACTAGGTTATCTCCTCCGGTGTTCACTGGTGCTCCGGGCGAGGACGCCCGAGGTTTTCTGGATAAGTGGCGTCGGATGCTTCGTACGGCAGGGATATTGGAGTCCGGTGGGGTATCTTTCACTACCTTTCAGTTTCAGGGACCAGCCTTTGCTTGGTGGGAGGCTTATGAGCGCCGCAGGCCAGCCGGAGCAACACCACTATCATGGCCGGAGTTCTCCGCTATGTTCTTGGAGAAATGGGTGCCTCGATCTCGGAGAGAGGAGATGCGTAGGCAGTTTGAGGGTCTCCGTCAGGGGGACATGTCAGTGTCAGAGTATGAGATCAGATTTATAGAGTTGTCCAGATATGCACCGTGGTTGGTTCATTCCGACAGAGAGAGAGGATTGGGCGCTTCGTGGACGGCCTCATTTATCCCATTCGTATTCTGATGACTCGGGAGAGGGTTTTGAGTCGTACATTTGAGGATGCGGTGGATATTGCTCGCGAGATAGAGACAGATCGTCGGAGGGAGCGGGATGAGAGGGAGGCCAAGAGGCCTCGAGGAGCGACTAGTTCCGGTGGCACACGGACCGAGAGGCCGAGTCGGCGAGCCGGGGTCGCTCTTTCGGGTCTTCGCGGTCGAGACGCTCGGATCGTCGCGGATGGTCTCCTAGACGGGATTATCGGGGGTTCGCACCGAGCCGGCCGGCTCTCGGTGCCATGCCGGCTCGGAGTTCTTCACGAGGCCCCGTCCGCTCGGGGTTCATCTCGGCCTAGTTCATCGGTTGGCCACTCCAGCGCTAGAGGTCATTATCAGTCTCAGTACCCAGCGCCGGGGAGTTGCTACGAGTGCGGAGAGTTTGGGCATCGCCGTAGGGAGTGTCCCCGTCTTGTTTCCGGATCTTATCAGCAGAGGGGGACCCTCGTCATGCGGTCCTTCTACTTCGACACCCGCCCGCCGGCTAGGGGTGAGGGTCGGACAGGTAGGGGTCGCCCTCGAGGGGAGGCCGATCGAGGCGGTCGAGCTAGATGCTTATGCTTTTCGGGAGCCGATGCGAGGCTGTTGCTTCGATGATGTCATTACGGGTATTATTTCGGTCTGCACAGAGATGCCTCGGTATTGTTTGATCCGGTTCTACTTATTCTTATGTGTCTACATATTTTGCTCCTCATTTGGGCACGACCGAGGAGTCTTGAGCTGCCGGTGCATGTATCTACCCCGGTAGGGGATACTATTATTGTGGACCACGTATACTGGTCCTGTTTGGTCACTATTGGAGGTCTGGAGACCCGAGTAGACCTGTTGCTTCTCAGCATGATTGATTTTGATGTTATATTGGGCATGGACTGGCTATCTCCATGTCATGCTATTCTGGACTGTCATGCTAAGACGACTTTGGCTATGCCGGGCATTCATAGGATCGAGTGGCGAGGCACGACTGAGTATGTACCTAGCAGGGTAATATCTTTCCTCAAGGCCCAACAAATGATTGGGAAGGGATGTCTCTCTTATTTAGCATTTGTGCGGGAGGTTGAGGCCCAGACTCCCAGTATTGATTCTGTTCCCATTGTGCGAGACTTTCCTGATGTGTTTCCCTCAGACCTGCCGGGCATGCCGCCGGACAGGGATATTGATTTTGGTATCGATTTGGTGCCGGGCACTCAGCCTATTTCTATTCCTCCGTATCGTATGGCACCAGCTGAGTTGAAGGAATTGAAGGAGCAGCTCCGGGAACTCCTAGATAAGGGGTTCATTCGGCCGAGTGTGTCGCCGTGGGGTGCACCGGTCCTGTTTGTTAAGAAGAAGGACGGATCTATGAGGATGTGTATTGACTATAGGCAGCTAAACAAAGTAACAATGAAGAATAAGTATCCTCTTCCTCGTATTGATGATTTATTTGATCAGCTCCAGGGAGCTAGGGTATTCTCGAAGATTGATCTTCGTTCGAGCTACCATCAGCTAAAGATTAGAGAGTCTGACATTATGAAGACTGCATTCAGGACCAGATATGGTCACTATGAGTTCCTTGTGATGTCTTTTGGGCTGACCAACGCCCCAGCAGCATTTATGCATCTGATGAACAGTGTATTCGGGCCGTATCTTGATTCATTTGTGATCGTATTCATTGATGACATACTTGTCTACTCTCGTAGCCAGGAGGAGCATGCTCGGCACTTGAGTGTTGTGTTGCAGAGATTGAGAGAGGAGAAGCTGTATGCCAAGTTCTCCAAATGTGAGTTCTGGCTTGAGTCCGTGGCATTCTTAGGGCACGTGGTGTCCTGTGATGGTATTCAGGTAGATCCGAGGAAGGTCGAGGCAGTGCAGAGTTGGCCCGGACCGACCTCAGTTACTGAGATCCGTAGCTTTCTGGGATTGGCAGGGTATTATCGCCGATTCGTTCAGGGGTTCTCTTCTATTGCTTCACCCTTGACTAGATTGACTCGGAAGGGTGTTCCTTTCTTATGGTCCGAGGAGTGCGAGGAGAGCTTTCAGAAGCTCAAGACAGCACTGACCACAGCACCAGTCTTGATTCTACCGACAGCTTCAGGTTCTTATACTGTATATTGTGATGCCTCAGGAGTGGGCATTGGTTGTGTGTTGATGCGGGAGGGTAGGGTCATTGCTTATGCCTCTCGTCAGTTGAAGCCCCACGAGAAGAACTACCCTGTTCATGATTTGGAGCTAGCAGCCATAGTTCATGCCTTGAAGATTTGGAGGCATTACCTGTATGGTGTCTCATGTGAGGTGTTCACGGATCATCGCAGCCTTCAACACTTATTCAGACAGAAGGACCTTAATTTGAGACAGCGGAGGTGGTTGGAGTTGCTTAAGGACTATGATATCACTATTTTGTATCATCCGGGAAAGGCCAATGTGGTGGCCGATGCCTTGAGTCGGAAGGCGGTTAGCATGGGCAGCCTAGCTTTCATCCCAGTTGGGGAGAGGCCATTTGCTTATGATGTTCAGGCTCTAGCCAATCGGCTAGTGAGATTAGATATTTCGGAGCCGAGTCGGGTGTTGGCTTGTATTGTTTCTCGATCTTCCTTATATGATCGCATCAGGGAGCGACAGTATGATGACCCACATTTGCTTGTCCTTAAGGACGGAGTGCAGCATAATGATGTCAGAGATGTGACTATCGACAGTGATGGTGTTTTGAGGATGCGGGGCCGTATATGTGTGCCCAATGTTGATGGTTTGCGGGAGTTGATACTTGAGGAGGCACACGGTTCGCGGTACTCTATTCACCCAGGTGCCGCAAAGATGTACCAAGACTTGAGACAACACTACCGGTGGAGGAGAATGAAGATGGATATTGTTAGGCATGTAGCTAAGTGCCTCGATTGCCAGCAGGTCAAATATGAGCATCAGAGACCGGGCGGTGTTCTTCGGCGTATGGTTATTCCGAGTGGAAATGGGAGAGGATCACCATGGATTTTGTTCTTGGGCTACCTCGGACGGCGAGGAAGTTTGATTCGTATGGGTGATTGTTGATCGGTCGACTAAGTCCGCACATTTCATCCCGGTTAGTACTCTTACTCGTCGGAGCGGTTGGCGGTGATCTTTATTCGGGAGATTGTCGAGGTTGCATGGGGTCCCGGTGTCTATTATATCTGACGGAGGCACTCAGTTCACTTCTCAATTTTGGAGAGCATTTCGGCGAGAGATGGGTACGAGGGTTGAGTTGAGTACGGCATTTCACCCCCAGACAGACGGGCAGTCTGAGCGTACTATTCGGATCCTGGAGGATATGTTGCGGGCATGTGTGATTGATTTTGGTGGTTCGTGGGATGAATTCTTACCACTTGCTGAGTTTGCCTACAACAACAGCTACCAGTCGAGTATTCAGATGGCCCCGTACGAGGCATTGTATGGCGGACGGTGTAGATCTCCCGTGGGATGGTTTGAGCCTGGTGAGGTTAGATTGATAGGGACTGAGTTAGTCCAGGATGCTCTGGATAGAGCAAAGTTGATCCAGGAGAGGCTTCGTACGGCACAGTCTCGTCAAAAGAGTTATGCGGACCGTAGAGTTCGAGAGTTGTCTTTCATGGTTGGCGACAGAGTATTGTTGAAGGTTTCGCCCGTGAAGGGTGTCATGAGGTTCGGGAAGAAAGGGAAGTTGAGTCCCAGGTATATTGGCCCTTTTGAGATACTCGGGAGAGTTGGAGAGGTGGCATATGAGTTAGCCTTGCCACCCAGTTTATCCAGCGTTCATCCAGTATTCCATGTGTCTATGCTCGGAAGTACATTGGAGATCCGTCTCATGTATTAGATTTCAGCACCATCCGGCTTGATGGTGATCTATCCTATGATGTGGAGCCTATTGCTATTTTGGGTCGTCGGGTGAGAAAATTGAGGTCCGAGGAGATTGCATCGGTTAAGGTTCGGTGGAGAGGTCGACCGTGGAGGAGGCTACTTGGGAGGTTGAGCGGGAGATGCGGAGCAAGATACCCTCAGCTATTTGAGACTTCGGGTATGTTTCTTGACCGCTCGAGGACGAGCGTTTGCTTAAGAGGGGAGAATGTGACGACCGGCCCGTCGTCACGGGAATTACCACCCCGTTATGTTGTAATTACATAATTCATGCTTTTATATACGTGTTAGAGTCTATCGGGGGAGTTAGGAGTGAATTAGATTGAAAATGAGGCATATAGCCTTTTTGAAGGAAACTTGAATAAGGAAAGTCAACCCGGAGTTGACTATTTGGTTAGAGGGCTCGGAATCGGATTCGGATGATTCGGTTAGTTCCGGAAGGTGATTTGTGACTTAGGGGAGCGATCGGAATTGAATTTGGAGGCCGGTGTAGAAATAGGCTTGAATTGGCTAAGGTTGAATTTTGGCGAAATCCGAACGGTAGGTGAGATTTTGATCCGGGGGTCGGAATGGAATTCCGACGGTTGCAGTAGCTCCGTTAGGTGATTTTGGATGTGCCTGCAAAATTTCAGGTCATTCGGACGTCGTTTGGTCGGGGTTTTTGATCGAATGTGTAATTCGGAAAGTTTTAAGAAATTTAGGCTTGAATCCGTGTGTAATTGGTGATTTTGATGTTTAGGGTGGTGTTTTTATGATTGGAACAAGTTCGTATCGTATTTTGGAGTATGTTGGTGGTTTTCGTTGGGGTCCCGGGGGCCTCGGGATGGATTCGGGGGTCCAAACGGACCAATTTGTGCCAAAAGGCACTGCTGTTCTACTGCAATAATCGCAGAAAAATTTTGTTCTCCGCGATCGCGGAGATGGCCATGCGATCGCGTAAGGGAGAAATCATGAGCTCTGCGATCGCGAAGCAAATCCTGCGATCGCGTAAGTCTGAAGGTTGGAGCATTGCGATCGCGTGAGGTTTTATGCGATCGCGTAGGGTATTTGGTCGGAAGCAGTGCGATCGCGTGTCGAGTGTCGCGATCGCGTAGGTTAATCTGGGAGCCGGCCGAGTTTGTTCTTCGCGATCGCGTTAGTTCGTTTGCGATCGCGTAGGGTCACTGAGTTGTTCACTGCGATCGCGTCCAGGATCACGCGATCGCGTAGAGGAAAATTAGGCCGCCCAAAATTTGTGCATCGCGATCGCGTGCCAAAGGCTGCGATCGCGTAGGGTTAATTGGTCTGGCAGAGAATTTAATCACAGAACAGAGGGGCTACGGGTTTCATTCATGAAACCTCCATTTTTGAGTTCTAGAGAGAGAAACTCACGGGAATTGCTGGTAATTCATCGGGGATTCGTTGGAGGTAAGTTTTGTGGCTTAATTACATCATTTTAACATGAAATCCTTGGTTAAATCCCTGTAAATGGAAGATTTAAGGTGGGTTTGAGCCCTAGGCCTAAATTTAAGAAAAAACACTGATTTGAGTGGGCAAATGGAGTCCGATTTTGGTAAATTTTATATGCCTAGACTCGTATCGAGATGAGGATTCCGAATATGTAATTTTTGTAATTTTTCGACAAGTGTACCAAAAGTCGGGTTTTGACAACTTGTGGGTTTTGATATAAATTGGGTTATTTCGAATGAATTTCGTGAAATTAGCGTATATTGATGCATTCTCTATGATTTTGAGCGGAGTTGGCATCCGAGGAGATTGATTTGCGAGGCAAGCGCAAGGCGGATTGAAGCTTCTACCGGTTCGAGGTGAGTGGTAGTAGTAAACAATGCACTGAGGGTTTGAAACCCCGTACTAGCACTTTACAGTGCTATATTGAGATGAGACACGCGTTCTATGACGGGCGTGGTGACATTGTGATAGGGGGTTCGGACTTAGTCCTTCTCGGCTAATAGAATACTGTGTTGTACAACTGTTAATGAGGTTATAACTGTACCATTGGGCTAATAGCCATGTTTGGGGCCTTGTGCCGATCTGTAGAGCATTAGGGAACCTATAGAGCTAGGTGACCTTTATATCGTGTTGGAAATATACACTCGGCCATAGCTCTAGCTGTATAGCATAATATGAGCCCGTACTAGATGTGTACATTGAGAGAGATTATCTAGGGTGGAATTCCTGTTCTAGCTGAGTGGGCCTGAAAGGCCAAGTCTATACCGATTGAGATGAGATAGGGTCAAGGACCCATATGAGATGTTATATTGGGCCTAAAAGGCCAAGTCTACAGGGTCAAGGACCCATTGTGATATATTATATTGGGCCTGAGAGGCCAAGTGCATACTGACTGGGATAGGGTCGAGGACCCGTTATGAGGTATTATGTATATAGATACCTATATTGGATCGGACGGCACGCGCAGTAATGTACATGTAATATACGTGTAATATACATGTGGGACGGACGCACGCGCGTATTAGTGCGCTTGGGCTGCAGGAGCCGCTCCGGAGTCTGTACGCACACGTTCCGGTGAGCGGTATATTATGGGATCGGGCTGCACGCGCGGCGGTATAATTATATATGTATATATATATATATTGGATCGGACGCACGCCGCGGTGATATATGGTGGACCTGGCTGCACGCCATAGCACCGTAGCGCTTGGGCCTAGGGAGCCCCTCCGAAGTCCTGTATACACCCCCGGTGAGCGCCGTCGACGTAAAATGGAGCGGGCTGCGCGCCGCAGCGGTATATGTATTGGAGCGGGCTGCACGCCGCGGCATTATACTTAATCATACCCTACTATTTACTTAAATACTTATACATTATAGACATAAGTATGTGTCTTTATATGTTGAGATGGCCGTACACCGTAGGGGTACGAGCGAGGGTTAGTTCAGTGTGGAATCTTGTAGAGATAAACGTAGATTGGAGGTTAAAGTACTACTATAGTGATGACGTACTTGTGAAGATTGCCTTAGAACTGCTAAGTGATAGCACAGGAGTTCTTACTTTCGGTTATTATTTATTATTGTTACTCACTGAGTTGAAATATACTCACCCCACTCCCCTGCACTTTTTGGTGCAGATCCACAGGTGCCCGAGAGCGGTTGAGACATTTTAGCTGCTGATCCATATCTACTTTTGCGGAGATTACGAGGTAGCTGCCAGCGTCTGCAGAGCTTGTTTTCTCCTTCTTTATCATCTTGTTGATTTCCTATTTGTCTAGACTTGGTTGTATTAGGATGCTATTCTGTAGAGGCTCAGTCTCGTGACACCACGATATGTTTGGGACCGTATTTTGTATGTTTTGACGTTTCGGTTATCACCTGCTATGACTAACTACTGTTTAAGTTTAATTTATTTAATAATTGGCTGGTTAAAGAGATAATATGGTCGGGCTTGCCTAGCATTGTGTTGGGCGCCATCACGACCAGGGTTTGGGTTGACAGCAGTATGTCATGGCCAATTGTATCAAAAGAGAATGGCGAGAGCATATAACAAGAAGGTACATCCCAGGAAATTTGAAGTGGGACAACATGTGTTGAAGAGAGTTCTACCACATCAGGCCGAAGCGAAAGGCAAGTTCGCTCCAAATTGGCAGGGACCATTTGTTGTGACTAGAGTATTATCCAACGGCGCTCTATGTCTAACTGATATTGAAGGAAGATGCACCGATATGGCTATCAATTCCGATACAGTCAAGAGATATTATGTGTAATTCTTTAATGTATTTGTCAACGTGTGTTTCATTTGCGTGGATTTGGCATTTTTCAGAGAATGAAATGACAGAGGCAATTTTTCTACTACCCAAACACTTTAACCCTTGTCTTCCCCTTTGAGCCTTAATTATTCTTTCATATACCCTCTTTTGGAATCCTCAAGGAAGATGTATAACAAAATAGAAAAGAAACAAAGAAAAAAAAACACAAGAAAAGTGAACTACGTTCGACCTGATTCCTCAAGAAGGATACGTAGGCGCCACACGGCTCGGTCATAATAAAATAAAAATCAAAGATTCCCCAAGCAACAAAACTGGGGCGGAAGTCATTGTTTCGTTTGAAAAGATAGTGTGGATTCCGAAAGTTGTAATGAGCTAACCGTTGAGATTAAACCCCTTTTCTTTAGCCTCACGCACGAAAACCACATTAATGACCAAAAAGACCTCTTGATCGGTATTGGAGAAATGCCAAGTCATGCGAATGAAAACTACGAATGACACTTCAATCCTTGACTGAATCTAGGACTCACAAGCTGAAAAGGGATAGCCCTTTAGAGGAAATTTCATGGATAATACCCCAACCCACCGCATGGAAAGAAAGCTAAGAGAAATAAAATGAGAGAGTCTTACGGTGAAAACCTTTACAGGCACCCTAAGGCGACGGGAGATCGAGAGAAATGAGAGAATCTCATTAGTGAAAACCCTTGAAGGGCACTATGAGGTGACAAGGCGAGATGGTTACAAGGTGTCTACATGAGACAAGGTTGGGACATTCGTTTGCTTCTAGCAAAACGCGGCCATCAGAAAGCGATTGACATAAATAGACTGGGTAGATTAATCTCAAGGGCGCGGCATAACCATTGGATCAGTTATACATTCAGATAAGTTTTTTCCAGTTTTGAGTTCAGAAAAGTTTTCCTTTTCTTTTATCATTCGCGGTCAGCATTCTTTTTCTATCATTTTTTTCCCTTTCTTTTGTTTTCAAAAATTGACATTTCAAAACTTACTACCAAGTCTCCCAAAGCGGTACAATGAAGATGAATAGGCGTGGAACGAGGCAATAAGGCAAAAGTCGTTCCGATATTAAGATTGGAACGACACGTTGATTGGAAGGTTCACAGGAATTATGGAGTACGAGGGACACATATTGCGCATCCGGAAGATGATTTCTCACAACAGATCATCGACCAAGAGTGTCAGACCACACTGAAGTTTGGAATAGAACGAGAGATAAGAGATCCTGTAGAAAGAGCGCCATCCACCAGCAAGTATCAACGTCATCCCCAAGTTCGAGGAAAGCAAAGCACCTAAAAGAGAAAAGGAAAATTGCCCCAACAAGAGCGGCATGACCACTCACGGTGTTTTGAAACTAACAATTTTTCTTTGATTTAAAGCAGGGAAAAGAGGGTTCGTCGGCAGAAAAGCATGCCACGTAGAAGGTTATCAAACTGGGGCAGAAAATTTTCTCCCATTGCGAAAATTTTCTTGAAAGCAAATACCCGGTGGATAAGGATAGAAAGCAACGCAAGATTTTGGGAAAATACCAGTTTCAAGCAGAATAGTTTTGAAAGAGGCCAGACAACACGAGGAAGTGATCTTTAAGCCTAGTATTATCCCCAGCAGTTCTTGGAGAAATGAAACACTGATCTTCAAGATTTCCCCAACAACAATATATACCATAAGTTTCCAAGGAAGCAAAGAGCAAGTCCCGAAGGAGGTTGGGAAAGAGGAAAAAGGAAAAAGGGAGTCCCTGCCAGGGTAATCCTCAGTCAATGAAAATTCAACCCCCAGCGAGCTCGGGATAGAATAAAGGTTAAAGGAAGTAGAAAAAGAGGAAGTAAAGAATACTTCCCCGGTAGCATTATCTCCAGCAGGTAAGTAAACGGTCCCAAGGATATCCCCAGCAGTCAAAGGAAAATAACACGATCCAGGAAGAAAGCAATTCCAAAACAAGGTAATTCAGAAGAAAAGGTGGCCCAAGAGACGATGCAAGAAGAAGAAAATGGTACATGAAGCAAAGGAAGGCGATATGGATGGAGTTAGTGAGTTGTAATTGAAGTCAGGGAGCCCGCCTGAAGAATGGAGTGGCGATTTATTTTGTAATTGGAGTCAGGGAGCCCGCCTGAAGAATGGAGTGACGATTTATTTTGAAGTTGTAGTGGAAGTCAGGGAGCCCGCCTAAAGAATGGAGTGGCGATTTATTTGTGAAGTTGTAATTGGAATCAGGGAGCCCGCCTGAAGAATGGAGTGGCGATTTATTTGTGAAATCATAGTTGAAGTCAGGGAGCCCGCCTGAAGAATGGATTGGCGATTTACGATTTGAAGTTGTAGTTGAAGTCAGGGAGCCCGCTTGAAGAATGGAGTGGCGATTTAGTTTTGAAGTTGTAGTTGAAGTCAGGGAGCCCGCCTGAAGAATGGAGTGGCGATTTAGTTTTGAAGTTATAGTTGAAGTCAGGGAGCCCGCCTGAAGAATGGAGTGGCGATTTAGTTTTGAAGTTGTAGTTGAAGTCAGGGAGCCCGCCTGAAGAATGGAGTGGCGATTTAGTTTTGAAGTTGTAGTTGAAGTCAGGGAGCCCGCCTGAAGAACGGAGTGGCGAGTTATTATTTTGAAGTTGTTGTTGAAATCAGGTGCCCGCCTGAAGAATGGAATGGCGATTTATGATTAGAGTTTGTCGATAAAGTCAGAAGCCCGCCGGAAAAGCAAAACGGCGTCTCAATTTCTAAGATTTGATAAGGATAGTGAAGAATCGAAAAGTGACAGAGTGTAACGGAAATCCCCAGCATGAATCCAAGTTCATAATCGGAAGGAAGGCAACAAGGATCAGAAAGATAGATTCAGACTTCGAAGCAGAATAGTTCGAAGATCACAAGGAAGGGACCAATGGTCGGAGTTCGGCAATCAAGATAGGCCGAAATAACAATTGTCAGAAGAGAAGAAGCATCAGAAGGAACATCAAGTCAGACAGAATAGCAAGGAACATGACAAGATCAAGTTGAAGAGATAGATAAGATTTCGCAATGCTGTAACTTAGTCTAGCTTCTTATTTTTCGTTTAGCACGATGTAATAAGGAGATCAGTTAAGCAGTGGAAACGATAGCAACAATAACAGCAAAGTGTCAGTCCACGGTAGTCCCAGCTACCAGAACTTCCTGAACTACATTGACCTGATTCGTGTTTAGCCCAGGATATGTAGGAGACCTTCTGAAGCAAAGGTTCGGTCAAACTTTTTCAGAAAAAAAAACGCTTCACACGGAGTGCTCAAAACGGGCAAAAAATCGCTCATATTTGCTCATAATCTTTGCACGAAAATTCTTCGAGTTTACACGCAAAGAAGGGCAACTGTGAGCACCTGATTTTTGTTACATAAGAATTACTTCCAAAAATTCAAAAAAAAAAAATATATAGATTTGTACGGTGTGTATTTTTGTAAATTTTCGTGTTATTTTTGGCAATTGCTTTGTATTCGTATGAGCGTGATTATATGTGTTTAAATTAATAAAAAATACAAAAATATGTCGTGTTTACATTTTTTATCTAGCTTTGAAATTAGGAGTAATTAATTTTATCTTACAAAATGAAAATCACAAAAATAATTCATCTTTTTACATTTTTAGCATTTAAATGCCTAATTGTGTGTTTTATGTTTAATTGATATTTAATTGTATGTAATGATTGTTAGTATAATTAGTATTAGTTAATTTGATTTGATTTTTTTTAGTATAGTTAGGATTTTTATTTTTATAAATTAGGAGTTAAATTAATTGAGAGGGAGGAAATAATGGAAACTTGGTTTGAAATTCGGATGAAACCAGTCCAAAACTAGCCAAATCCAGGCCCAAAAAGCGTTAGCCCAGTCCATGACCCGTCTTCCCCATGCCCGAACCGACCCACCTCCCCTTTGATCTGAGCCGTTGGAATCCTTAATCCAACGGCCAAAATTAAATCTCGTATTTTAATTACCCAAAACCCCCCAAACCCTAATTCACATTCATTTTTCGTCTCCTCAGAGAACAAATGAAGCGGCCGCCTCCCACCTCCACGAACCGCCGGCCGGAAATCGTCTCCGCCGGCGGCAGCGCCCCAAACCACTCCATTTTTTCACCCCAAGCTCGCCTCAACCTCCCCGTCTCAACCCCCCTATTAGTTAGTTTCAAACACCCCCGTAACTCCTCAAATGCCAAAGACCAAGCGGCCGAATCTCCATTTTGTTTTTGCTTCGAAGGTATTTCTTATTTTCTTCTCTGTTTTGTTTAATTATACCCGTCGCTTTAGTAGTTTTCGATTGTTGTTGATTTCGTTGTGATTCGGATGCCAATTCTCTTTTCCTCATCTCTTTGGGACCTTTTTATTTGGTCGATCTGTTGTTTGCTATTCTTCGTTGTTAACATGTAATTGTAAATCGAATTCACTTCGTTGTTAATATCGTCGATTTGTTTGATGTTGAAATCCAAAGTGCTGCCCGAAAATGTGTATTGTCATTGTTTGTCGACTATTGGTTATCGATTGCACATATCGTAATCGGCTAATCGAATGTTGTCAAATACGTGTTCGCGTCGATTAGCGTCGTCGAACAATTAGCTTTGTATTCTCCGGCACTTGGCCGAGAATCCTTAGTTCACTGCTTTTGCAATTGTTTGGTTATCAAATGAACATGCCGTAATCGTTTAATCGAATGTTTGTTGATATAGTTTCGTAGGTCTATTGTTATCACTGTGGGATAGAAATTGATCCCTATTTGTGCCCATAATCACTGTTGGACAGAAGTTGAATTGCCTGTGATGTTTTGTCTATATAAGTGTTCAAAAACTAAGCTTTAGGGTGCTTTGCACATGGAGTGAGTTGCTGGAACTGCTGGACAGCAGTATATTCCAGTGATTTTGCCTTTAGTTAGTTGTTTAATTGTCAAAACCCATAACTAGACATAATGTTAATGATGAAAGGATTAAGGGGTGCACATGGGAATGAATGAACAAGCTGGAAAAGTGAACTGCTGGAATTTTAAACGAAATCTGTTTTGTCTATAAAAAAGAGAAGTAAAAACAGACATTGGGACACATTAAGAGACTGAAAAACAGAGAAAACACTCTCTGGAAACACATTCACACACATTGAAAGACTGGACTCTCTGGAAACACATTTTTTCAGAGAGACTGAAAAACAGATTCACACACAGAGAGTTTCATTTGGATTGTTTTGAGGTTAGCAGTTGGTAGTAGTTCATTGAACTACTGTATTCTGATTTTGTATTGGAAATCTGCTGTTTTTCATCGGATTTGGATTTGATTCGATTGGTTTCTTTGCTGTGTTTGTCGACTGTTGCTGTCACTTTGCTGTTGAGCTGCCACATACTGATTTCTTCTTCTTCTACTTGCCTTTCGACTACCAGGTACACAATTGAGCTTAATTTGATGTAATCTTGAGGTGTAAACATGAGATGAAATCGAAGATACATTCTTGCTGAAGCCGCACTTTCATTTCTCTGTTTCATTTTTTTTGTATGAGGTTTTAAGGGTTAAGGATTTTTTTTTAGTAATAATGGATTTGCATTGTCAATCTAAAATAACATTATTTGTAGGTAATTCAGGATGTTTGTATAAATAGAATAGACAGTTGGTTTGATTCGAATTTCTTCAAACCCGTAAGAGTTTTGTATTCCAGAGAATTGAATCAGCCCGTAATTAGTGATTAAAGTGCTATCAAAATTTGAGTTAATTAGTTACAAGTTCATTAGTTCATTCTTATATTTTACCAATAGGCATGAGTTGGGTTCAAGCAAAACGTGTCGATATTCCTTTGAACACTAATGATAATAGACTCTTCTAATGTTGGTTAAGTTTAACAAACCTTTGATGAGCATTATTGATTAAGGTTAATTTTGGTTTCAAATGATTGTAAAAAATGAAGTTTTAAATGAATTTCACATAGTTAATTCCGATAGTCTAATCCATGTAAATAACGATTAGGCTAATTTAGTTAGGAGAATAGTTAAATTGTTTTGATATTATAATCTCCCTCTATGCAAGCTCGATTATAATCTTCTGTTCGCATTTGTCTTAAATTGATAAATAATAAGTTATGACCTTTTCAAGCATGTAATTAATTTGGAGATTTTCTTTACGGTTAGAGACAAACTTAAAAATAAAAAAAATGTAGTCACTCTAGGATTATACTTTTAAAATAAATAAGACCGTTTAGCTAATTTCATGACCCTCCGCAAAGTAGTGATACGTAGTCATTTTAGATTTTTTTTATTTTATTTATCATTTTTTTTTTACTTTTCTTAAGTACGGGTGTGCATTTCATGCGACTTGAATCCACATCAGATAAATGTTGAATAATAATGTGTCGAGGATCCGGGTGCATTTCATGTGACGTGATCCAAAAACATGTTCTTAAACAACGTTCAGTTTCTTAAGTAGAAATAATTTTGACAAAAAGCGGTAATTAATTCTAAAAATGCACAAATAGGATAATATGTATTAAAAACAAGTAATTTAGCCAAATATGACAATTGAGCGACCGTGCTAGAACCACGGAACTCGGGAATGCCTAACACCTTCTCCCGGGTTAACAGAATTCCTTATCCGGATTTCTGATTTGCGGACTGTCAAACAGAGTCATTCTTTTCCTCGATTCGGGATTCAATCGGTGACTTGGGACACCGTAAATCTCTCAAGTGGCGACTCTGAATTAATTAAATAAATTCCGTTTCGATTGTCCTTTAATTGAAAAAACTCCTTCGCGCTCTCACGGGTGCGCGCCAAAAGGAGGTGTGACAGCTCTGGCGACTCTGCTGGGGAATACAAACCCAGAACCACTGGTTCAGGGTTTAAGAATTCGAGCTTTGAATAATTGTTTTATTTGGCTTATTTATTATCTGATTTTATTACATGTTTATATTTGATATGCTAAATGTTGCTTTATCGCTTTGATATTTTGTGAACTGTATATAAATTGTGCCGATACACCAAAACAACCATAAAATATTAAATAGAAGAACTCATATGGAAAGGATATAACTATAATAACCTATTTTTTGAACTACAATGTCTTCTATGTTAATTTTTTTAACATCTAAGATTTTAAAATTAGTAAAATTTTGTCTATTACATTCTTATTAAAAATATGTTGGAAGGTTTAATAAAATTAATTTCATAAAAATCCTCCATATTAGCAATACATTCACACTCCATAGTGTCCAATACCAAAAAAAAAGATAAAAGTAATGTTTAATTGATTGCATAAAACGTTAAATTGAGGGAAAAATATGTCACGACCCGGATTTCCCACCATCGGGAGTCATGATGGCGCCTACTAATGGAAGCTAGGCAAGCCAACTATTACTTACATTTTTCATTAGTTACCAAACTCCTCTTAAGACTTTAAATTAAAAACATATAATTACAGCGGAATAATTAAACATAGTGGAAGACTTAGTCAATTTTATCAAATATGATACAGAAACCCAAACATGATACACTACCCAAGACTGGTGTCACAATACTCACGAACTTCTAAGAATAATACACACAATTGTCTGAAAGAAATATAAGCTTTTTATCTCGAATACATGAGATAACAGAATGAAATACATAGATAGAAGAGACAACGGGTCAGTTTTTTTAAATTCGTCATATGAGTAAAATTATTTTTTAATTTAAAAATATTTTAGGGTACATAAATTTATTCCATAAAAAGAGCGTTAGAGATTAAAAAAATTAGATCACAAAGTAAAAAATATTAGTATAGTATGAAGAATCAAACAGTCATACAAGTGTCTAAGGAAGAACAATCAAAGCTAAATCTTGAAAAAAAAAAATTTAAGACTATATTATAAATAATCGACTAGGGTATAGCGGGATTATCCTTTACATATGCCTTTGGTGGAATCAAAATAACTTTTCTATGTCGTGCATTAGTTGCAAATATCAAATCAAAAGGCATGTGTCACGACCCAAGTTCACCAATCGTGAACATGTCATGACGGCACCCAGTCCTCGCGACTAGGTAAGCCTAACACAATGCGGAATATACACTTTCATGAACAAAAGGTAAAATAACAGCGGAATGATGTAAAAGAAATGTAATAAGTGCTGCTCGGCACATACACTTCGCCAAATAAAACAGAAGAAAACACACTACCAAGACCCGAAAACTCACGGTCAACACAGACTAAGAAAAAGTACAACTGTGGCTCTATACATCAAGAGTGTCTACACAACGGAAATAACGAAATAGCTGACATTACTAATGAGAATGGAAGAAGACTCTCCGGATCTGCGGACGTAGCAGATCATACCTCAAGTCTCCTGAAGATGCTCCTAAATCACCTGTAGTGCGATTGATGTGAAGTACTTGGATCTGCACAACAAAAGTGTGCAGAAGAGTAGTATGAGTACACCACGGCGGTACTCAGTAAGTACCAAGCCTAACATCGATGGAGTAGTGACGAGGAAGGTCAGGTCCCTACCGAGAAATAATAACATAATGATAATAATAATGTCGAGCAGTTCAAATAAGAATAAGACTGAAATAACAGCAATAAAGTAAATACTGCAACCGTCTACAATTAAGCTAACAAGGAGAAATCAACACAACAATGTATAAATCAACAAGCCCAGGATATCCGGGAATTGAACTCGTAGTCCCCCTCTATACTCAGTAACTCAAGATCTCTGGGAATCGAACCTGCAGTCCAGACATCAATCTCACAGGATATCCAAGAATTGAACCCGCAGTCCGTATATCAGTATCTCTAGGTCTCCGAGAATCAAACCCGCAGCCCTCGGATCTCCGGGAATTGAACCCACTGTCCGTATCTCAATATCTTAGGATCTCCGGAAAATTGAACCCGCAGTCCGTATATCAGTATCTCTAGGTCTCCGGGAATTGAACCCGCAGCCCTCGGATCTCAGGTAATTGAACCCGCAGTCCACAAACACAAACACAACCAATAAGAGGAAAAACACAGAGAAATATGAAGTACATAGCTACAAATTACACCAAATCTAGTCTCAACAAGTTCCAGGAAGTTCAATTAAGACAAGTAGGCACTTAGACAGATAATCCTATCTAATCATGCTTCTCTAACTAACATCAGATAAGTCTTACAATTTAATCAATTAAATATCACGGATATCATAATTTGAACAGTTCAAGTATGGTGGTTTTCAACAATATGCGCAAGTACACGCCCGTCACCTCGCGTAAAAGGCATTTAAATCAACACATAATATCCTAGGAGAGAAGGTTCCCCCATGCAAGGTTAGACAAGTCACTTACCTCAATTCCGGTACAAAACCGCTAAGAAACGACTCTCTTGCCATGAGTATCCGACTCCGAGTGGCTAGAATCTAGTCAAACCAATTACACAGTAAAAATAACATCGCAAGTAACTAATTACAATGATAAAATTAAAGCTAATACGCGAAAATGGGTGAAATGACCAAAATACCCCTGTAGCCATCGGCTCGTAATCGAAATATTTTTACGTTTACAGAATCCTCGTACTCTCACGAGTCTAACCATATAAAATTTATCAAAATCGGAGTTCGTTTGCCCCTCCAAATCATCAAAGTTTCTTCTATGAAACTACCCCAATTTTACACCCCAAATCCGAAATTAAAGGAAGAAATTGAGTTTAGATTAGTGAATAATGATCACAAGGGAGTAAGAAATCGTTACCCAATAATTATCTCTGAAAAAGAACGCGAGAAATCACTCAAAAACGAGCTCCCTAGCTTGAGTTTTTGCAAAAATGGTGAATCCTTCGCGGATGAAGTGTTATATTCTGATTCTGTCTGCCCAGATATTTGTTCACTGCGATCGCATTAGAGGAGATGCGATCGTGAAGAAGAAATATTTTTGGGTCTGAAATTGGTCTATGCGATCGCAGGAGCAGAGATGCGATTGCGTAGAAGAAGTGTTTTGAAGGCCTGGGACATACTCTATGCGATCGCAGTGGAGGGCCTGCGATCGCGTAAGATTAAATTATATTGCTCTGCGATCGCAGAGAAGGAAAACTGTCAACTATGCGATCGCATGAGGGAACTTTGCAATTGCATTGAAGGAATAAGGCCACCTCCAGAATTACACTATGCGATCGCATGAGTAAGGATGCGATCGCAGAGAACAAAAGTCTGCAACACCAACAGCTAAAATCTGACCTGTTTCATCAACTCAAAATGGTCCGTTTGAACCCGGAAACACCCCCGAGGCCCCCGGGACCTCAACCAAAACCACCAACCTACTCCAAATCACGATACGAACTTGTTCCAATCATAAAAACACATCATTAAACACAAAAATCATCAAATCAAGGCAGATTCAAGCCTAAGTTTCAACCAATACCTTCTGAAACTTACATTCTATCAAAACCCCGACCAAACGATGTCCGAATGACCTAAAATTTTGCAGACATATCCAAAATCACCTAAGGAAGCTACTGCAACTGTTGGAATTCCATTCCGACTCACGAATCAAAATTTCACCTATCAATCGTATTTTGAGAATTTCAAACTTCGGCATTTCAAGCCTAATTGAGCTACGGACCTCCAAAATACATTCCAAACGCGCTCCCAACCCCGAAATCACCTAACGGAGCTAATGGAACCATCAGATTTCCATTCCGAGATCGTCTTAACACTGTTCCAAATACGGGCCATTTTTCAACTATAAAGCTCTCATTTAGGGACTAAGTGTCCCGAAACACTCCAAATTCTAGAACCGAACCTCCCAGCAAACCACAATAACATAAATGAACTTAGGGGAATAGTTAAATTGGGGATCGGGGCGTAAATTTCAAAAATGACCGGCAGGGTCGTTATATCTTCCCACACTTAAAGATTCGTTTATCCTCGAACGAGCATAGAAAACATACATGGAGTGGTGAAGATATGAGGATACTGGTTGCGCATATCCTGCTTGGTCTCCCAAGTCGCCTCCTTGGCCGGCTGACCCCGCCACTGGACCTTTACTGAAGCGATGTTCTTTGACCTTAGCTTCCCGATTTGCCTGTCCAGAATGGCCACTAGCTCCTCGACATAAGACAGATACTCGTTTAGCTGAACAGAAGTGAAATCCAACACATGCGACGGGTCACCATGGTATCTCCGGAGCATAGAGATATGAAATATGGGATGGACTCCGGCTAGGCTGGGAGGTAAGGCCAACTCATAAGCAACCTCCCGAACACGCCTCAAAATCTCAAAAGGGCCAATAAATCTAGGACTCAGCTTCCCTTTCTTCCCAAACCTCATAACGCCCTTCATGGGCGAGACCCGAAGCAGAACCCGCTTGCCAACCATAAAAGCCACATCGTGGACCTTCTTGTCCGCATAACTCTTCTGTCTAGACTGGGCTGCACGAAGTCTATCCCGAATCACCTTGACCTTGTCCATTGCATCCTGGACCATCTCAGTACCTAGCAGCCTGGCCTCGCCCGGCTCGAACCAACCCACGGGGGACCTGCACCTCCTACCATATAGGGCCTCATACGGTGCCATCTGAATGCTGGACTGATAGCTATTGTTATAAGCAAACTCTGCCAGTGGCAAGAAATGATCCCATGAACCTCCAAACTCAATCACGCACGCATGGAGCATATCCTCCAAAATCCGAATAGTGCACTCGGACTGGCCATCAATCTGGGGGTGAAACGCTATGCTCATCTCCACCCGAGTGGCTAACTTCTGCTGTATGGCTCTCCAAAACCGTGAAGTGAACTGAGTGCCTCTATCTGAAATGATGGAAACTGGAATACCATGCAGCCGAACAATCTCCCTGATGTACATCTCTGAAATCCCTATATTCGTCCGGAGTCTACAAAAAATCTCTAAGAGTTTCATCATCCTCGATGTTAAACTCAGAATAATAAGCTGTCACGACCCGAATTTCGCCCACCATCGGGATCGTGATGGCGCCTACTCGTGGTATCTAGGCAAGCCAATTCACTCACCATTTTCCTGTTCATACCATCATTTTTGTTCTCATATTTAATAGCAAGAATAATACTCAAATTTTTAAATGCGGAAGTCTTTCGAATAAGAGATGAATAATAGTGTAAAGTAACTGACATAAATCCTCTACCCAAGATGTGGAGTCACAAACTCACGAACTACTAAGGAATAACTACACATAATGGCCTGAAAGAAAATAAATAATAACTGTCTGTCTCGGAACAATGAGACCACAACAATAATAAAAGTAAATAGAGGAGACGCAGGGCCTGCAGATCCATGCAAGCTACCTCGGTCTCGGATGTACGGTAATCCCGCTAGTATACTACTACTGCTGCTCCTGCTCAAAACCTAGACTGTGCAAAAACACACAGAAGTGTAGTATCAGCACAACTGACCCTATGTGCTGGTAAGTGCCTGGCCTATCCCGACGAAGTAGTGACAAGCCTAGGACCAGACACTCACATAAACCTATGCAGTTCTATATATGTATGTACCACAAAATAGCAGAGATATTGAGTAACACAACTAACAAATGAGGTCAACATGCTGGGTAGTACAATCAGAAACACATATTAAATCAGTAAGATAAAAACAGAGTGTAGCAGAAACAGTTATTGTAAAGCAAGAAATTGAATGGTTGCACGGCATCACCCTTCGTGCTTTTACTCTCATCCTAAAAAAATAAGCAAATAGAAGTGCATGGAATCACCCTTCGTTCTTTTACTCTCATCCTCACATCCATGGCACGACATGATCCTTCGTGCATGGTTTAAGTAACAACGCCACGGAATGTTCATTTGTGCAAAAATAAAAAACATGGCACGGGATGATCCTTCGTGCATAAATTAAGTAACAACGGCACAGAATGTTCCTTCGTGCATAAACAGTAAAACAAGGCATGGAATGATCCTTCGTGCGAACATAAGTAATAACGGCACGGTATCACCCTTCGTGCATTATCACTCTTCCTCACCCAAATAACAATCACGATTAAGGGCAAAAGAATGAAACAAGTAATATGAACCGTCCCGACAAGGGAAACAATAATATTTACAACATCCCGGCAAGGGAACAAAAACAACAACACAATAAAGTCCCGGCAAGGGAAACAATAATAAACCTTCACAACCCGGCAAGGGCTCAAGAACATGACTTAAGAACATCCCACATTAACTCACAACATATATCAAAAAATGACTCACGGTCATGCTAGACGCCAGTGTATAAATGCTCGTCACCACGCCTATACACCGCACTCGATCACATAGCAATTAGCAATTATCACATTCAATAATATTCCCTCAAGCTAAGATAGATCAAACACTTACCTCAAAGCCTTGAAGTCCAATTAACCTTCAAGTATCGCTTTACCTCAAAATTCAACCTTCATCTAGCTCGAATCTAATCACAATTGGTTCAATTACTTTAATAAATACTATATAAATTGGTTTGGATGCATAAAAATGGTTTTCTCAAAGTTTTACCCAAAATATCCCAAAATGCCCCCGGTCCCACGTGGTCGAAACTCGGGGTTCGGACCAAAATCCGGTTACCCATTCCCTCACGAGTTCAATTATATGATTTGTTTCGAAATCGAACCTCAAATCGAGGTCCAATTCCCCAATTTATGAAAAACCTAGGTTCTACCCAAAAACAATAATTTCAACCATTAAACCCTTTGATTTCTCATGGAAAACATGTTTAATGATGTTAGGAATTGAAAGAGTTGAGTAAAAATTGACTTACAAGTGATTTGGAGTGATATTTCTCTTGGAAAATCGTGTGTGGTGTTTTGGGTTTTGAAAGAATGGTGAAAAAGGGTTTAAAATCGTTTAAGTATCAGATTGCGCAGCTGCGGATATGGGAATTGCGAACATGACAGGTCTGGGTTGCGGAACTCCCATTTGCGACATTTGGTTCGCATTTGCGAACCTGTGCTTTTCCTGGGCAACTTCGCATTTGCGAAGGTTGCCTCGCATTTGCGGACCAAGGCCTTTCCTGGGTCACTTTGCATTTGCGAAGTATTGTTCACATTTGCGAACTAAGGCTATTTCTGGGACCTCTCGCAATTGCGAGTAATTCTTCCCAATTGCGAAGATATCCGCTGGGGAAAAATACCAGCTATGTTATTTTTCAAAATCTGCTCTAACGGCCTATCAAGTCTTTACCCGAGCCCTCGGGCTCCAAACTAAACATGCACACAACATCAAAAATATACCACGAACTTGCTCGCACGATCAAATTGCCAATATAACATCGTTTTCATAGAATTAAGCCTCAAATTCATGATTTCTTCTTTTAAACTTCATAAGCTTTCAAATTTGGAACTCATGGTTCAAAACACATCAAACGACGTTCAAATTCTGTCAAACTTTGTAGGAAGTACTTAAATATTATAGAAGACTTGTACCGGGCGTCGGAACCAAAATACGAGCCCGATACCATGGTCTTTTAATCAATTTTTATTTCCATTTTCATTAATAATTTCAGCAAAATAATTTAACAGAAAAATTCATATCTTGGGCTCTAGGCCTCGAACTTCGACTCCGGATGCATGCCCAAGTCCCATATTTTTCTACGGACTTTTCGGGACCGTCCGATCTCGGGTTCGGGTCCGTTTACCAAAAATATTGACCGAAGTCAACTATAACAATATTAATATCAAATTTCTTTAAATTTTCCATAGAATTCACATATTCTAACACAAATATTTTCCGGCTACGTTGTCGGACTATGCACGTAAATTGAGGCAATATAAAATGAGGTTTTCAAGGCCTAGGAAGTGCGGAACAGATGAGGAAAATAGGTGATGACCCTTTGGGTCGTCACATCCTCCACCTCTAAAACAACCGTTCGTCATCGAACGGACAAGAGAAGGAAGTACCTGAGTCGGGAAACAAATGTGGGTAACGGCTCCGCATATCAGACTCGGACTCCCAGGTCGATGCCTCAGGAGGCTGACCTCTCCACTGAACACGCACTGAAGGAAAAATCTTCAACCTCAACTATCGAACTTGCCAGTCTAGAATGGCCACCTGCTACTCCTCCTAAGATAGATCCTTATCCAATTGGGCAGTACTGAAGTCTAACACATGTGTAGGATCGCCGTGGTACCTCCGAAGCATAGATACATAAAAAATTGGATGTACAGATGATAAGCTAGGTGGCAGTGCTAGTCTGTAAGCCACCTCTCCCACTCGGTCCGGAATCTCAAATGGACCAATATACCTAGGGCTGAGCTTGCCCTTCTTTCCGAACCTCATCACACCCTTCATAGGCGATACTCGAAGTAGTACCCGCTCACCAACCATGAAATCCATATCTCGGGCCTTACGATCAGCATAAGTCTTATGTCTGGACTGAGTTGAACACAATCTGTCTTGGATAGTCTTGACCTTATCCAAGGCCTCCTGAACTAAGTTTGTACCCAACAACCGAGCCTCTCCCGACTCAAACCATCCGACTGGAGATCGACATCGCCTAACATACAATGCCTCATATGTGGCCATTTGAATGCTAGACTGGTAGCTGTTATTGTAGGCGAACTCTGCTAGTGGCAGAAACTGGTCCCACAAGCCTCTAAAATCAATAACACAGGCTCAAAGCATGTCCTCTAGAATCTGAATAGTCCTCTCGGACCGACCGTGCGTCTGAGGATGAAAAGCTGTACTCAGTTGAACCTGGGTGCCTAACTCCTACTGGATCGCTCTCCAGAACCGCAAGGTAAACTGCGTACCCCGATCTGAGATAATAGATACCAGCACCCCATGAAGTCGAACAATCTCCCAGATGTAAATCTCTGCTAGTTTCTCTGATGAGTAAGAGACAGATACTGAAATGAAGTGTGCTGACTTGGTCAACCTATCAACAATGACCCAAATAGCATCAAATTTCCTCCGAGTCAAAGGGAGTCTAGTAACAAAGTCCATTGTAATCCGCTCCCATTTCCACTCGGGAATGTCAATTCTCTAGAACACACCACCAAGCCTCTGGTGCTCATATTTAACCTGCTGACAGTTTAGACACCGAGCGACATACGCAACAATGTCTTTCTTCATCCTACGCCATGAATAGTGCTGACGTAAGTCCTCATACATTTTCATGGCACACGGGTGAATAGAATACCGTGAACCGTGAGCCTCCTCTAAGATCAACTCTCGAATCCCCTCAAAATTGGGAACACAAACTCGCCCCTGCAATCTCAATACTTCGTCATCATCTAGAGATACCTTCGTGGTACCTCCCCGCTATACAGTATCCCTCAGGTGAAGCAAATGAGGATGATGAACGAGCGACAATGCAAGATAACACCCTACTAGGCTTATAAATGTCTAGTCTCACGAACTAATTGTCTAAGGCCTGGACATCTAGAGCAAGTGGTCTCTGACTGACTGGAATGAATGCGAGACTACCCATGCTGGCAGACTTTCTACTCAACGCATCAGCCACTACATTGGCCTTACCTGGGTGATATAAGATAGTAATATCGTAGTCTTTTAGCAACTATAACCATCTCCTCTGTCGCACATTTAACTCTTTTTGCTTGAATAAATATTGAGAACTTTTGTGATCCGTGTATACCTCGCACGCCATACCATATAGATAATGCCTCCAGATTTTTAAGGCATGGACCACTGCTGCCAGCTCAAGATCATGAACCGGATAATTCTTCTCGTGGATTTTCAACTATCTCGAAGCATAAGCAATCACCTTGCCACCCTACATCAATACCGCTCCAAGCCCAGTACGGGATGCATCACGGTAAACTGTGTAAGGCCCTGAACCCGTGTGTAATATCAACACTTGTGCCGCAGTCAAAGCTGTCTTGAGCTTCAAAAAGCTCGCCTCACACTCATCTTACCACTTGAACTAGGCACCCTTCTGGGTCAACCTGGTCATCGGGGCTTCATTAAAAGAGAACCCCTCTACAAATCGACGGTAGTAGCCTGCTAACCCCAAGAAACTCCAAATCTCGATCACTGAAGCTGGTTGAGGCCAATTGTTGACTGCCTCAATCTTCTTTGGGTACACTTGAATACCCTCTAGTGACACGATATGACCCAGAAATGCAACCGAACTCAACCAGAACTCACATTTTGAAAACTTAGCATATAGCTAATTATCTTTTAGAGTCTGAAGAACCACTCTGAGGTGCTGCTCGTACTCTTCCTGGCTGCGGAAGTATACCAGGATATCATCTATAAAGACTATCACGAACAGATCTAGATAAGGCTTGAACACTCGATTCATCAACTCCATAAATGCTGCTGGAGCATTGGTCAACCCGAAAGACATGACCAAGAATTCATAGTGCACGTACCTAGTGCGAAAGGTTGTCTTAGGAATATCAGCAGCCCTGATCTTCAGCTGATGGTAGCCCGACCTCAAGTCTATCTTCGAGAACACCCTCGCTCCTTGGAGCTTGTCAAACAAATCATTAATCCTCGGCAGTGGATACTTGTTCTTTATTGTCACTTTGTTTAATTGCCAATAATCAATACACATCCGCATCGTGCCATCCTTCTTCTTCGCAAATAGCACCGGTGCACCCCAAGGAGAAACACCGGGCCAGGTAAAGCCCTTCTCAAGAAGGTCTTGCAACTGATCTTTCAAATCTTTTAACTCCGGCGGGGCCATGCGATAGGGTGGAATAGAGATGGGTTGAGTGCCCGGTGCCAGATCAATACAGAAATCAATATCCCTGTCGGGTGGCATGCCCGACAAGTCTGAAGGGAAAACCTCGGGAAACTCCCGTACAATAGGAACTGAATCAATAGAAGAAATTTCCACGCTAGAATCACGAACATATGACAAATAAGCTAGACACCCCTTCTCGACCATGCGTCGAGCCTTAACATATGAAATAACATTGCGAACGGAGTGGCCCGGGGTCCCTCTCCACTCTAGTCGGGGTGATTCTGGCAAGGCCAATGTCACTGTCTTGGCATGACAATCTAAGATAGCATGATACGGGGACAACCAGTCCATCCCCAATATGACATCCAAATCCACCATGTCTAATAGCAATAAATCAACATGGGTCTCAAGACCCCCAAATATAACCACGCACAAACGATGCACCTGGTCGACTACTATAGAGTCACCCACTGGTGTAGACATATAAATTGGAATGTCCAGGGTATAGCTAGGCACGGCCAGGTAGAGTGCAAAGTAGGAAGACACATATGAATATGTAGACCCAGGGTCAAATAATACTGAAACACCTCTATCACAAACCAGAATGGTACCTGTAATCACAGCATCTGATGCCTCTGCCTCTGGCCTAGCTAGTAAAGCATAAAATCGGGGATCGACACCTCCACTCTAAACTACGTCTCTGGGATGGTCATCCACTGGCTGACATCTACCTCTGGCAGGACAGTCTCGACCTCCACCTCTACGATCTCTACCCCCACCCTTGGCTGGCTTGGTAGGCTGTGGGTCAGCTAGAGCCTGAATCATGGGGCGAGGATCCCGCTGCTGAGTGTTGCCCGCTGCTCGAGGGCAAAACCTGACAAGATGACCTGGGTCACCACAACCGTAACAACATTTTGGCTGCTGGGACTGCCGACCCTAACGACCTGAATGGCCCCCACGAACACTCTGAAGAGGCTAAGCACTGATGGGAGGCTGGTCTGAATACTGCTCACGAAACCCACGATCACCTGAACTACCCTGCGAATCTTGGAGAGCTGACTGAAAAGGCCTGGAAGACTGGCCCCTATCATAAGAATCCCTGCCTCTAGATGAAGTACCACTAAATCTACCGGAATGACGAGGCCTCTTGTCCGAAGGATAACCACATCCCCGAGCAAGAGCCATCTTAACCCTAAGAGCCGCATTAGCCGCCTCCTGAAAAGATATGTCACTCCCAACTCCCATAGCCATCTGAAGTCGGATCGGAAAATTTAGCCCATCTATAAACCTGCGGACCCTCTCCCGATCTATGGGGAGCATTACAACCGCATGACGTGCCAAATCAACAAACCTCATCTCATACCGGGTAACAGTCATAGAACCCTACAGGAGGCGTTCAAACTGCCTCCAAAGTGCCTCCCGCTGGATAACAAGGAGAAACTTCTCCAAAAATAACTTTGCAAACTCGTCCAATGTTAAATTCGGGGACCCTTCTGGTCGAGTCAAACAGAAATCTCTCCACCAAGTCTTGGCGGATCCTGAAAGCCTGAATGTGAAAAAATCAACCCCATTGGATTCCACTATTCCCAGAGTCTTGAGAATCTCATGGCAACTGAATAAGAAGTCCTGGGGATCCTCTGATGTGGCACCGCTAAATGTAGTGGTAAAAAGTTTGGAGAACCGATCAAGTCTCTATAAAGCATCAGAAGTCATGGCCGCTCCATCTCCGGAGCCCACCGGACTGGAGCGGTGGTCATATGATGATATGACTGGCCTCAACACGTCTATTTTAGCTCACAACTGCCAACAAACCCAACTTGTCCTCCAGTAAAACAGAAGCTGGTGCAGCTGGTAATAAGCCTGCTCTGGCAACACTGTCCATAAAACCCGCTATTCTGACCAGAGCCTCCCGAAGATCCGAGGTAAATAAGACCTCCCCTGGGACCTGAGCTGGGCCCACTGGAGCTGCTGGGGCTAGAACCTCCTCACAAATTTCAACATGGGGCTCCACCTCTGGAACTGCTGCTTGGGGCTGAGCTCTGCCCCTACCACGCGTGTGTCCTCACCATCTGCGAAAGGATAAAGTAGAAATTCAATCAGTATTTGAGGAACAAATCGCATGACAAGAACGAACAAATGAGAGACTCTTTCCTAAATCAATAGACTCTAGAGGACAAGTACATACGTCTCTGTACCTATCTCTCAAACTCTACTAAGCATATTTGTTTAGGACATGTCAATTATAAATGTCACGACCCGAATTTCCCCACCATCGGGATCGTGATGGCGCCTACTCGTGGTAGCTAGGCAAGCCAATTCACTCACCATTTTCCTGTTCATACCATCATTTTTGTTCTCATATTTAATAGCAAGAATAATACTCAAATTTTTAAATGCGAAAGTCTTTCGAATAAAAGATGAATAATAGTGTAAAGTAACTGACATAAATCCTCTACCTAAGATGTGGAGTCACAAACTCACGAACTACTAAGGAATAACTACACATAATGGTCTGAAGGAAAATAAATAATAACCGTCTGTCTCGAAACAATGAGACCACAACAATAATAAAAGTAAATAGAGAAGACGCCGGGCTTGCGGATGCCTGCAGGCTACCTCGGTCTCGGAAGTACGGTAATCCCGCTAGTATACTACTGCTGCCGCTCCTGCTCAAAATCTAGACCTGTGCAAAAACGCACAGAAGTGTAGTATCGGCACAATCCGACCCCATGTGTTGGTAAGTGTCTGGCCTATCCCGGCGAAGTAGTAACAGAGATATTGAGTAACTCAACTAACAAAGGAGGTAACATGTTGGGGGAGTACAATCAGCAACACATAATAAATCAGTAAGATAAAAACAGATTGTAGCAGAAACAGTTATTGCAAAGCAAGAAATTGAATGGTTGCACGACATCACCGTTCGTGCTTTTACTCTCATCCTCACCAAATAAGAAAATAGAAGTGCACGGCATCACCCTTCGTGCTTTTACTCTCATCCTCACCAAATAAGCAAATAGAAGTGCACGACATCACCCTTCATGCTTTTACTCTCATCCTCACATCCATGGCACGACATGATCCTTCGTGCATGGTTTAAGTAACAACGGCACGGAATGTTCCTTCGTGCATAAATAATAAACATGGCACGAAATGATCCTTCGTGCATAAATTAAGTAACAACGGCACGGAATGTTCCTTCGTGCATAAACAATAAAACAAGGCACGGAATGATCCTTCGTGCGAACATAAGTAAAATAAAATGGCACGAC